>JARJEC010153925.1:0-18215 GCA_030264575.1 Tachinus sp. AB-2021 | reverse complement strand
TATAAAAAATAAAAATAGGTAAAATGACATTGCCATAAAGAGCCTTTCGTTTATTTTGTTTAGTTTTATTTATATTATTTTTCTATATTTCTATTTATTATTTGTTTAATTCTTTATTTTTGTTAATTTATTGTGACTTTTTGTTTGTTACTTTTTTGTCAGTTATTGATTTTGTTTATCTTTTTCAAAAAATTTGCTAAAGAAATACTTGAATGAAAAATTATACAAAAAAAATTGAACATGATTTTTTTGTTTATTTTTTCAAAGTAAAACATCATATTGCGGATTGTAGTACGCTGGTTGTGGGATGCTGCTCTGGATCATCGGTCACATTTAATAAAAAATGTAATCTAATGAAAGTGTTACTTCTTGTGTGTGGTCCAAGCACACTTACAATTTTTTGTTTACTTTTTTTAAATTTATCGTTTAATTTCTCATTTATGTTTATTTTTGTTAAATTGTAACTAAACGAATATAATCACAAATCACATTTCATTATACAAATTACAATAATTTCAAGAATTATATTTTAAATACATTGATATCATATAATCCTTAGACAATGGTAGTACCAGCAGATCAAGATGGAAAATCTGATCAATGTATGGCTCTACAAAGAGAAATGAAAAGTCCAGAAGTAAACACAAGACAAGGAGGTCAACAATCTCAAGAACCCAAGAAAAACATTGTTATAGTAGATATGCGTGAATTCAGAAGTGAATTACCAGCATTGATACATAAAAGGGGTATGGAAATTGAACCGATGACCATTACGGTAATATATTTCAAATAAATTTAATAAAATCGAATCAATTACATTCAATTTATAGGTTGGAGATTATATCATTACTAAAGATATATGTATTGAACGAAAGAGTTTGTCAGATCTTGTTGGCTCTTTAAATTCAGGTCGTTTGTATCAGCAATCTACACAAATGAGTCGATATTATTTAAAACCCATGCTTCTGATCGAGTTTGATCAAAACAAACCATTCTCATGGCAGGTAAGAATACGTAATTGATGCTGATTATTCAGATCTAAATCTAAATATCTATATGACTTTTCAAATAAAGCTTTTATTTTACATATTTTATTGTGTTACATTTTAAAGTTGTTAACCTTTTTGGATTACAACTTTAAAATCTAATTTCTTAAAGAAAAATTTGATTTTCAACGAATGTTAAGTTACTTGACTAATGTAAAGTTTTTAATTGAATAATATTTTGAAATCATGAAAATCTGTGAAGTTACTGAACTCTGGTGATAAATTTTTAACTACTGCTCTAAGAAAAACATTGTCAAATCTTGTTGTCAAAGGCAACATTGTTATTGTCACAAACTCATATCAATAGCTAACAGAGATGTTTTTTCTTGACCTTGGTTTTTATAAAAATGGCACATTTTATTGAATATTTTATGAGGTATTTTTTGACAAAACTGGAGAACAAAGTTTGCCAGCTTGTTCAGTAAAAAATTCCGAAGCCAATGAAACCAAATACTCAGTATGACCAAAAACAGATGGTTGCTGATTTTTGCCTAATGCTATTGTATTGTAACAATAGCACACTATTAAGATAATAAAATTAGCAATTTTAGCCACATTATAAATCATTTTTTCGTAGCTCTAATTTTTATTATGAAATGATTTATATATAACGAGGTAGTGAAAAAATGAAACGGTAATCAAGTGAAACACAGTGAGCAAATGCAAATGAGTTAGACTGGGGACATCTGCTGAACATACCCTCTATGCATTATCGAATGCTGTGCATAAGTAGGCAATAATAATCTTTTATTTTGATTTGACAAAAATTTAACTAAGTAGATGCGCATAACTAAGAGAGAGAGACACAGAGAGATCTTACGCAGGGTTGTTTAAAATAATTAATGGACATATTTAGATATTTTATACAGGGTTGTTCAAAATAATGTACATATTTTTATATTTAATACAGGATTATTCAAAATAAGACATATAGATATTTGATGAATTTCTTGCATTGTTTTTCCTATTTATTTTTGGTAATGCTTCTTTTTTTTAATATGCTTCAGAGGTTTGACTTAAAAAATGTTTTATCTTAATTACATCTAAAAATTAATCTGGTTAATAGACACTTTATATTGTATATATTTTCAGAGTAATTATATGGTATCAAATGATGAAAATAGTTTTGATATACAACAGAAACTTCTCTTGTTAACACTTCATTTTCCAAAATTAAAAATTATTTGGAGTCCAAGTCCATATGCATCAGCACAATTATTCGAAGAGCTAAAGGTACGAGTTTATTTATTACACCACATATTTTAAATAAATTAGTATCATAATATATTGTTTTACATGTTTATAGGATGGTAAAGAACAACCTGATTTACATTTTGCTACTGCTATTGGTAGTGAATCGGATTTGGATACGATTGAAACCAAATACAATATTTCTGTTTACGATTTTGTTAAAAAATTGCCTGGAATTACCTCTAAAAATATTGATAGTTTTTTAAGAAAATTTAATAATCTCATTCAAGTACTGGCAGCAACAGAGGTAAGTTATTATAATAGTACTGTTTCAGTAAATATTAATTAACCCATAACCATAGATCATATTTGTAGTCACAATTTTTGGAATAATTTTGGATCAACGCAAGAGTTAAAAATTTTTTTAACATTATTTTATCAATTTCCTCAAGTCTAATTTTAGTTATTATCCATATTAAATTATGAGCATACTATAATCTGAGTTTTTAATAATAATTCAAAAGCACGTTATGTTACCAAAACTTCTGAAAATTGCAATTAATCTGTTTTTGGCCAAGCATAGAAATTATATATATTTTTTTAAACAATTATTTAATTGTTTGTCCGCGGCTTCCTTGTCAATATGGCTGCAGCAATCATTGTCTTATCAATTGTATGTTGTCATGCTTTCGCTGGTGGGTGTTAGTAGTATGTCTCTTTTGCCATTGTTCTTAAAAAGACGACCCCATTTCTACTTTGTGTGTAAAGAGTGCGATTATGCGTAGAATTCTCCTATGTGTTTACGGAGTATTTCAGTTTTTTTATCAATTATTGAATTAGGAATAATTCAACATGGTTTAAAAAAAAATTTACGAAAATTAAAATTTTTACTGAATTTAAAATTTTTCTCAAAATCGTTGTTTTCAAAATATTTTACCATTCCCGCACTTTACGATCGCCCTGTATATTGTAAATATAATTACAACTAAAACTTGTTGTTTTAAAAATCATTATGTGTGCAAGCGTACTTTACAATTTATACATAATTATAATGTCCTAGATTTACCTTGCACATTTTACAACTTAGTTGTGTAGTTTCACTATGAATTCACAAAATTATTAGAGTAATTTTATAATAATAAATTATTTTATACCTTAAATAGTAACAATCAGCCCTATTCAGTAAAAATATTGCTAAGACTTTAGAATTGTTTATATCCTTATTTCAGTGATATACGTCATACATAATTACATCGAATAAAATTTGTATTTAGTAATGTGAGTGATAAGGATTTTGGTCGAAAATTTTTATCGCCCACGCTACTGAATATGAATTTTATTCAATGTCCTTAAGTACAAATAAAGGTTAAAAAACACTTGGTCTACATTTTAGAAATTAATATATTTAATTAATACTTTATTCAACGTCTTTTGAAATCAATGATTTAGATTTATTTAATTTCCCCAAAAAGAAAATACGGCTGATAGAAGAAAGTCGTTTATTATTATTAAAACATTTAGAAACATTTCAGTTGCATCTGCTACCCTTCTTCAGTACTACAATTTATTTACAAGTACAATTATAATTTAATTGATATAAGAATATGTAAATCGAGAATGTATACAGAAATAAACAAACAATATAAAAATTTAATCATAAGGATGGTTTCGACCTTTACTACGTGGTACTTCATTATAAAATAAAACATAAAGTTTTTACCACAAAATATTATTATTTATGTTATTAAATATTTTTGTGTAAAATCCTCAAAAAACATTTTAAAAAAAGAAAAAATGTAAAATTTGTCAAACAATATATATATAT
The DNA here is from genome assembly GCA_030264575.1 of Tachinus sp. AB-2021. Lineage (NCBI taxonomy): Eukaryota > Metazoa > Arthropoda > Insecta > Coleoptera > Staphylinidae > Tachinus > Tachinus sp. AB-2021. Next base: position 14,153 of record JARJEC010153925.1, on the reverse strand, counting down.
ATATATATATATATATATATATATATATTAAATCTTATTGTAATATTAACAATTAATGGAGGAAGGCTTTCCAGTTTGCGTTCCTCCAATAAACTAACCTCAATAAATTATTTTTGGTCCAATTTATCATCAAATTGGTAGACAAATTGAAATTTGTTAATTTTTATTTATATGTTGTAAAAATCAATAGAGTTAATAGCCCTTTTAAGATTATATTACATTGTATCAATTAGTTATAATTGTCCAATATCACATATTCACACGCCAAATATGTATTTTAATTTTCAGGAAGAATTGAAAGAAATACTTGGAAATACAAATGATGCCAAATCAATATATTCAATCTTACACAAAGAGCACCAACCACCACAATCTCAAGAACAAACAAAAGCTAAAATGAAAAATAAATTTAAATACACAAGAAGTGGGAAAAAATAAGATAATATAATCATATATCGAATTCTGGTAATATTTAGTTGTAAAATTTATTTTCCATTCAATTATATTTTAAAATTATAATAAATTATTTTCACACATTATCACATTTAAATATAATACCACTTTTGGAATGTTTATTTTTTGCAATTTATATTTTGAGATGTAACTAAGAGAAACATATTTGTAGTGTAGAACTCCAACTGTCCGAAACAATTGGGTGGGATAGATCCTATTAGGATAATTTACAGAAAAAAGCCCATTTACATGTGCACATGACATTGTAATGTATATATTATGTACATACATACAGTGCTTTCCAGTACAAATGTACAATATGTGTGACTCGCTCATGGCCTGCCTGACACGATACTATATACATAGTTACATATTGTCGGCGATTCGGCAAAACAAAGTATCTGACAAAATTAAGATATATTCATCATTTTATAGCAATTTTTATTGCACACGTGCACACAAAACCATGTAACTAAAATTAATTCGCAATGTAATTCTGTAAGATCAATTAGCTTTCTTTTCCGAGACACAACGAATTAAAATGTTTTTTGTTTGTCCTGAAAAATTACCTCATAATCAGATAATTAGTTTTGCCGAATCGTCGACGATATGTAGTTATGCTCACATAAATCTAGTACAAACAAATTTGTTTGGTGTAAAATTAATACTGATTTGGTCAAATTTGAAATTCGCGTCTGTTAATAGATAAGCAAACATGAATCTTGTACAACAAACAATTTTAGATAATCACATAACTAGATCTAAAATGTTTGTACTAGGCTTATGTGAGCACAACTGTATATTCATTATTTGATGTCCAAATATGATGGAATTCAACAATATTTATTCTGAAAATTATAAAATTAAAACTCCACCAATATATTAAAATAGTAATTTGTATATCAAGCCCAGAAAGTACTACTTTGCTGTATGAGTCTGAAAGTTGCGAGACGAGCGAGCGAGGCAAGCATCAGGCCAGGGTAGCTAAGAGTATTTCCGCCGTGGTGTACACAACATTTTTAGGCGACTACAGTTCAGACTACTAAGTATAGTGTAAAATATAATTTGCATATAATAATTTATAAGTATATTATAATAGGTGGTTGGAAAAAAAACTATAGTGATTTATTGGCCAACTAATTTAACACTGCAGTTTTTACGAATCAAATTCTATATCACTATTAGACATTTTATATTATCAAGTTGACAATCAATTAGATTGTTGCAACTTATATCAAAATGAATAAAACAAAAATATAACCTTGTATTTTCCTGAACAACATTGACAATTTTGTACTGCAACTTTGCTGCCTGAAAGTGTTTTGCAGTACGGAATTGTCACTTTCAGGCCTAATAATTGCAAACAGCTACTTTCTGGACGCAAATACGGCCAGAAGCAGCGACTTTCAGATAGTCGCATAAAAAAAGTATTTTATTCAACTTATCTTAATTACAAACCATAAATATTTCGACATCTGTGTCATTATAAATGGTAAATTAAATAAAATACTTTTCTTATTATATTTGTGGAGTTTTAATTTTATAATTTTCAGAATTAATAAAGAAATTCGCCATTATACTCCATATATGTGTATATATGTAAAGTTTTATTGAAATATATATTTTGGCATTCTCTAATTTCACAAATTCCATTATACATACTAAAATTTGGCCCTTTGAAACTGATTCAGATAATTGGAGTTCTACTGTACATATAATCATTCAAAAGAGCACACATTAAAAGCACCGATTATGTATGGATTATCCAGCAATATTATCAGTAATACATTAAGGCAGTGTATGCAAATTATGCAAAGTATACATATCTTCAATTCTAGAATATACTGAATCTATTATTTCCAATGTTTTAGGTAATGTTTGAAGGGCCGCATTAATATAATCCTCATCATCACCACAAACCTGTAAAAATAAAATGTATAAATATATTTATATAAATTTAGATGTATTATTTATAATATTTACTTATTAATTAATTCAAACCCACCTTTTTAAAAAGTACGTCTTTAGTTGGCAAAGCATACATAGCCAATCTTGCACCTTTTACTATAAGAAATGAATGATACCGTGCTAATGTTTCATCATAGGCAGTTCTGCAAATATCACTAGTTGTATCTCCATCTTTTAAATCACTAAGTCTCTTCAGAAATAATCGAATGAAATCTGTAAGAAATCATTTCTAATTTTATAAAATCATATTTTGAAAGTAATAAAATAAATATTGCTAACTTGCAATACATTTGTATATTTGGAAAGTTGTAAAAATGTTATTACAAAGACATATAAAAATAATACTATTAAATTATTATATTTAGCAATAATGGTAATAAAATCAAAGTTTTGTATCGACTAAAAATTTATACAGGGTTGTGAAAATTACGAAAACAGTCGATTTTTGTCTTAAAGAAAAATGTTTTGGACCAAAGTTGTAGGATTTAAAATGTTCTGTTCAAAGATCATACCAATTTGATATTAAGTGGGTGAAGGCGAGGCAAGGTCAACATAATTTTTTTAAATGTAACAACCCCATTTTTATTACAAATTGTTAAAGATGACCACGAGAGATTTTGAAATTACTACAGGATGAGCAATTTTGGTTGAGAAAATTGAGAATGGTCCAAGTTACGAGTAAATTTATGGTGCCTCCAGCATTAATATTACCCAGGGTGTGCCAAGTACGTCTCTTTTACGATTGTGCCATAATAGGCAAGAATCGCTCTCACTCTTAAATGACTTGAAATGATTAATTTTTACAAACCTAATCCCCGATGTAACCTTAACAATGTTCGACTACCCGATATATATCCTTTTTTATTTAACAATCCATTCTCTTTCTCATGCATAATCATTTTCTTTGCACTGATAAAATTGGTCTCATCTTTAGATAAAAGTGCGGCTAAAATGTCCATCTTAGCTTTCAGATCATTACTTACAAAACCAAAAATAGTTCCCATACATAAGAAAAATCTACAATAGTCAATATTTATAAATTAACCTAAAATTTAATGTTATTTACTTGTTTAGTTCTTCGTAGCTAGCCAAGTAATATTTAATATTAACATCATCTTCTTCTTGGAATGATTCATTAAAATTGTCCTGTACAACTATCAAATTGAATTTGTCAGGCATTTTCAAGCAAGTAAAGGAAGTTTTGTACTGAAAGTATTGGCAGGAATGATGACGTGTTAATATACAATGTGCCATGCAATTAGCTTTCCATTGTTTAGTAATTTAACACCGTTCGGTATTTTTAAACAAATAGATTTAGTAAAATGGATAAAAAGTTTTAACAGAAAGCAATGACGATGAAGTGTCAAACAAGATGTCAGATGTCATTGTCTATAACCTTGAAGTTTTTACTTCACTTCGTTGTCAGATGTCTATACCCAGAGGCGTACTAAAACTTTTCACTTTCAGAATGGTTGAGGTTCGAATGTTAGTGGTTACTTTGCCTGCATGGGTACATAATTGCGTTCAAAAATGGGTAATTTATGTAGTGCAGATTGAGATAGATGTGCTCAGGTGTACAAAGAAATCTGCATGTGCAAGTAAAAACAAAAATTAATTCTTTCGTCACGTTTGATTTGTTTATTGTTTATCGCCCAAACCGTGCCATCGCACATATTACGCACGGCGTGTATAAGGCATAATTTCGTAAGCGGGCAATTAATTAAATGTTCGAAATTACTCATTTATGATAGTTGTCGTAGAAAAACAATATTTATCATTTAATATGTAATAAATTTGTCCCGTTTGTTATGGCATTGTAGGTGAGATTCCCGATCCGTGCGTTTAAATAACGGGCAATTATGGCAGCCTTATTGCCCGGCAACGAACTTGCAAAAAACTTGAATTATTCTCTTTCTCTCTCCTGTGGTATTACGACTGATAATGAAATGCCCAATTATTGTACTTATGCATATGCAATATTAAAAAAAAACAAATCGGTCTTCATTTAAACTTTCTTCCTTATTTTTCGATTTTGTTGTATTTCAAAAATTGAGTTATTTACAGAAATGATGTAATAAAAATCCTTAAGTGACCAATAACTGCACGGTTTATCCTATATGCATTTATTTAAACAAGTAATTGAATAATCATTATATTTTTATTTTAACTTATATTTATAGCTTTGTTCCAATACGCATTTTAGGAACCGGTTCTGGATAGGTTATATCTTCTGAATTATTTGGTTCTGGTCCGCAAAAATTGAACCAGTTAGAAACAGTTCCAATTCTACTAAGAATAAAAATTCGAACGTTTGGTACAGTCAGCGAGCAATGATCTTTTAGTTAGAAATTTGTTGTGTTGGAACAGAAAACTTTATTAATTTATTATTTATTAATTATAGCCTATGTCCAGAGGTGGACAAACTTTTTAGCTGAATTCTAAAAAATTGGACCACCCAAAGAAAAAATATTTTTCCAAAATTACTCAATTCAAAAAATAATTATATATGTATGTTTATAATATGTTATTAAAAATCATGAGATTAATACATTTTATATAAAATAATAATAGTTTGTCGTTCGCGTGACGCACAAAATACCTTGAAATGCCGCATGGTCTAGATCTACTTTAACATAACTATAGCAATCGATGAACATTTGATGGCCGGAAAGCACAAAAACTTGAAACATTGAATACAATATTTTCGTATTACTTTAAAGAAATGTATGACTTTTTGGAATTTTTTTGGAATCATAAAATGCGAATTTTGTAGACTTCTGAAATCATCATCACGAGCTTTGTTATAACACCCCATTTTACGAACTGATTCTGGACAGTTTATGAATGAGTTCTTAGTTATTTGGTTCAAGTCTCCAGAAATCGAATCCATTGGAAATAAGTTCCGATCATACTCTGAATAAACATCCGAACTTTTGGTACCTGCTCCCAGGCAGAGACCGATTTGGTCTCGAACTAATTTACGAACAGTCAGCAGTTGTGTTGATAAAACGAACTTTTAGTTCAAAATTAGTCAGTGTTGTATTGGAACACAAAACTCCGTTTCGAACTGGTTTGGAACCAGTACTGGGATTTCTTTCTGCAACAAACTTAAGAGGTCATGTTCTTTCGTACCAAACGTCCAACGTTCTCAGATCCACTCAATTAATTTAAAAAAACATTTTTTTTACAGAAATCTCGAACGTGGTTGCTTTCATATTTAATACTGTATGGTATAGCAAATTGTCTTCTGATTATATATATATATATATATATATATATATATATATATATATATATATATATATATTTGATAGTATCATTTTTTAAATTATTTTTAGTTTACGGTATCTTAATGTGGATTGGTGTATATGGATATTATGGACATTATGTACATTTGCAAAATGTAACATGCGAACCATTAAAAGCTATATCCGACTCTCTATTGACTAGCGACGCGTCGGCGTCGTCACGCAACGTTGTTTCAGAAAAATTAAGTTTAATATGTGTCGAGATATCAAAAATTACTCTGGTCAATGATGGTTATAAAATTTAAATTGCAAGACATTTATGTTGTCATTGTCAGTTGAAAATAAAAATGAATATAATAAGATAAGAGTTTTTGAAGTAAAACTTCTTTCACGCGGTATTTTTGAACGTCTCATCAATGCACATTTCGTTGCTAGGAAGATGTAAAGTTATAATGTACTCAAATTCGTTGACGTCATGATGACGTTTACGAACTACATCAAAAACAAATTGAATTTGACAAAATAATTCATATTTGTCGGCATCAAATCATTTTTTGTTAGCGATAATCTTCCAAAAGAAAATTTTTAATAAGTATAACTGTTCGAATAATTTGCGTAGAATGATTCAACAAAGATGAAGTTAAATTTTTAGTTGCAATTATTAATTAACAAACGAGAAAATTAACAAAAACTTCAATTGTCTAAAATAATAGTATTTTTATAATATCGGTTCTAAAAATGAATTGACCAATTACAAAATTGAAATCAATAAATAGTTTTCGATGAGAAGGTTTTTAGTAATTTATTCTTTTATATTAGCCGCCCACGTCATTGGTCAAACGGTGTTATTAGGTGAATTTTTGACGTCATTGATATATGTACGGCAATCGTTCTCTGGCACGAAAAAGTTTTTTTCGGTTAGTTGCGGTTACAACTAAAGGCCCGTTTATGCATTGTTCATATAGCATAAATGTATAAATATATAAAGAATTTTATTTCAATACAAAAATAATATTAAATTTAAATGTATCTAAACTGACATTTCTTTGGAAAATCGCAATTTCCGTTGCTCTATGGCTCTGTATGGATACAAATTTATATAGAATCTGTTCTATATAAGTAGTACTTTATAACTGTGCAACGCGCAAAGTAGGGGAAATAGATGCAGTCCCTTAAAAATCTGTGTTTGGCAATATTTTAAACAAATTGATTGTTTAGTCTATCCGGTATTTCCAAAACATTTCACTGCACTTTGGTAGCTTAAATTTGTTTTGTAATTATGCAACCCTTACATGAAGTTCGCACAGATAACACAATCACACAGCTTCCTATAAAAAAATGATTTCGATGTTTTACATATACCAGGCGTCGAGAGACAGTTTTGTCGCTTTATTGTTCTTATCACTAAGCTTTTTTTCATCTGTTGTATTAATTTGTACCACTTTACTCTTAGTTGGTCCTTACAAATATGTCATTTTTTTCGTAAAAGAGTCCGATCTGACCCCAAGAACAGAAGTAACCAATATCCTGGTATTGGTGTCGAAGTGGCTGATATCTAAAGGTACTGCCTCTAAAACTTTATAACACGCCACTTTGGCACTTACTATTAATTTTACAACGCATGAAATAAAAAAGTATCGACGTAAAGAATGGGCACATAAAATACGATACTTTTTACTTTTTCTTTAATTCATTATTTAGTGTCGATCTATTTCTGTCCTTTTTTTGAGACTAACCACCGACCCCAGAGGTTAACCACATATGGGAATTTTACCTTTAATTTAGGTCCAACCTGAATTATTGGGTTCTTTCATGTGCTCGCAAAAAAAATGATCAAACATCTCAAAAGTCGAAAAAAATACGGACTACGACACTGGATTCTACATAAAAACTGATTTTAAGATGTGTTAGGCTTATTACAATAACTTAAAAAATAAACCCAATAGGAGAGATAATAGAAAACCGATGATTTCAAAAAATCACTTTTTCCTTGGATACAAGGTATGATAGAAAAATTCTTTTACTACCAATAAACTAATCCGAAAAAATTAGCTCAACACTACCATATCAGAATTGTTCTAGCAGTTTTAGTTTCCGAGATAGCCCATAGTATAACGTCCAAATTAGACTACCCTGAATGTATGAATTATTGATGACTTTTTATTTTTTGTAGTTGCAAATAAATGTACACATTTATTCAGCCGTGCTAATAACAAACGCTGTATCTACAAGTAGTACTGAAAGGAGATATTAGGCTTTAAAGTTTTTTGATAGCTCTAATTAGTTGTTGTATATTTTTGCAATATAAAGGTTATTTCAAATTTGTAGATACTTACAAATTTTTACGATATAGATAAAACTAATAAAATATATAATTTATTCATAAAATGTTAGATAGGCTTTTTTCTTAGCAAAAATTCTTACTTCTTCTAAACAAAATTGCTGTACCAGTTATAATATCCCTATCTCAAGGCTAGATATATAATATTACTGTAATTAGCAGATTCTTCTAAATTCTTAGTAAAGCGTACAAAACATGTTATTCACAAAAACGCTTATTCAACAAATCATATATAATGTAAAGAAAACGATGTATTATCCAGTTGTGGATCACCTTGCTCTCCAAAATAAAGTAAAGTTTAATTTCGTTTTTTTTCGTTCCCGCAAAATAACTGACGCAGTAGGTAGGATAATTGGCAAAATATCCCATCGTGAGTTTATTTTTGAGCTTTAACTCTTAAGCCAAAATATCCGAAAAAAAACCAAAATTGTGAATTATTTCGTGGAGTTACTTTTGAACATTAAAAGTCCATTTTATCGTGGAACTGTGAAAAACATTTACAAAAAAAAATAAACTTTATGTTGTGATATTTAAAGCGGAAGTGTGGAAAATTAATCAACGGAGGGAGTCAAGGCCCACATCTCGACAACGGCAAGAATCAAATCCAGCGCGGACAACGGAGACAATCATCGCACCAGTCCATAGATACGCCGAGGGAAAGGAAAACAATCTCCATCCTATTCGGAATTAGATTAAGAAACGCAAATGCAAACACTATTGTTTTTAACATTACTGTAAGTGCAATCCTATTATCCAAAACCCAATTTTACACATTACTATTATTTTGTAAAATGTAAACATTATTGATTCAACAAAAAAAAATCTAACAATTTTCAAATTCTACAATTTAATTTTAATTTTAAATAATTTTAAATTTTGACTTTGAATTTAATTCAATTTTGTTTAAGAAGTTTGCAATTTCTAAATTATTTTTAATGGAATTTTGCAATTATTATCAATAAAACGCTTTAATAAACAAAATGGCAAATCCAAATATTTAATTAATTCGTTATCAAGCAGATAATATACCCCACTTTGCCTGTAATTCCAAACAATTAAATCGATTTGTAAAATCATGCGAAAATTTATTGAGTGCTCATCAAGCAGCCGTTATAAATATATGTCTCTTTGATACAATTATTATTAAACTAACAGGTAGAGGCGCTGATTTAATCGCATCACGAATTGAATTAAATAATTGGCAAGCAGTAAAAGAATCATTGTTAGTCACATTTTCTGATCAAAGATCAATTGACTGTATAGTTCAAGATATGATATCTATGAAACTAGAAAGAAACGAACAACCACAAAATGTTGGAATTCGTTTACAAGATGCATTTTGTTCTCTAAAATTAATATGTTAGAAGACAATAATTACATTAAACTTTTAAAAATTGAACAATACGAAAATTTAATTCTGAAAACATTTATAAGTGGATTAAATTACCACATGCAACTAGTAGTACGATTAAAAAATCCGAATTCACTTGAACAAGCAATGTCGTATGTTCATGAAGAAGAAAACTTTTTAGCTTACAAATATCGTTCAACAGCTAATATAACTACAAACAAAACAACACCAAATTTACAAGTACCATCAAAACCAAATGTAAATAAACCTCAAAACGCATTTTATATACCTGTAAATTACGCAAATAATAATGGAAATCATATTAATCGTTATTATCAAACCCCGAATTACCAAAATGCATATTCAAATTTTAGACCTAATTTCTTGCCACAACTAATTATTTCAATTCTCCTTCTCAAACACCTAATTTTATTTCAAAATTTCCACAAAATCATCAGAGTATGCAAAGACCAAATTTTCAGAATAAATTAAATTTTATGAATCAAACAACACCAAAACCATATAATATGCAAAAACCCGAACCAATGGATACATCATCAGGTAATACCAATATTAAACAAAATTCACAAAGAAGATATCAACCAAGATTTACTTCACAAGAATTATTTACTCAGACCGTTGAACCCCCACAAGAAGATTTCAACACACATGACTTTATGTTAGATGATAACTATCAACCTACTTATTGCGACTTTAATTTCGAAGAACCCATTGAAATTGAAAATTACAATGAACAAATTAACAACGATTTAAACCAAGAAGAAATTTACAATGAGGAAAATCATAATCGAAATTTTCAAATGAGTTCGAAATACAACAACATAACATAAAAAATATTAATTATAAAAATAATTCTAATTTATCATTTTCCTACTTCTCCGAATTAAACGCAAAATTATTAATTGACAGCGGCACTGGCAATAGTTTTATTAATCCAGATTTAGCTTATAAAGTTTATTCCAATTTCATAAATAAAGAGCCTTTTACAGTGAAAAGTGCCCATGCGACTTTATTTCACGACGAAGTTGTTACAATTCCTTTATTTCCATCTCTGTGTATTTAAGGAACACATAAATTTCATTTATTTAATCTCTCGCCTAATTTTGATGGCCTCATAGGAATTAATCTTTCAAAACAAATTAATGCAAATATTAAAATATGTCAATCAATACTTGAAACTCCAAATACTACTATACCACTTTATTTTGAACATAAAGACAAATCATCGATATCAACAAACACAAGCAATTATCAACAAAATTTTAAACCAATTGAATTTATAGTACCACCTCGCACAGTTCAAAAATTTAAATTACCTGTCCAACACAAGGAAGGAAGCATATTATCCTACACAAATTTTGGAGAAATTGAAACTCCTGAAGCATTAGTTGAAGAACAAACTTTTACGCTCTTACTACACTAATGAACCTAAAAGAAAACCCCGTAAAAATCACAATTGACCCATAAATGAAATGGAAGTTAATTTTATTGAAAAAAATGGATGCAGATTCTATAGTTAATCATCAAATAAATAACTTACAAAAGGAAAACTTAAAAAATATACGATTACAACATTGCAATAAAGAGGAATATATAGCGTTAAGAAATCTATGCTATGAATATCGTGATATATTTTATTGTGAATGAACTCCATTTAGCTTTACAAACCAAGTAAAACATCAAATTAACTTAAATAATGAAACACCTAAATTTCACGAAGACTTACCGATATTCCGAAGTAGTTCATAAACAAGAAGTAAAATCGCAAATTCAAAAAATGTTAGAAAATGACATAATTCAAAATTCTTGTTCACCTTGGAGCAGTCCTATATGGATAGTGCCAAAAAAACTAGATTCTACTGGAAAAATACTTGATAAGCTTGGAAAAGCACAACACTTGATTTGGCGAACGGGTTTCACCAAATAGAAATGAATGAAGAAGATGTACCTAGAACAGCTTTTTCAACAGATACGGGACACTACGCATATTCAAACGCATGCTATTTGGTTTCAAGAACGCACCATCCACATTCCAACGTACAATGAATAATGTCCTTCGTGGTTTACAAAATGAGATATGTCTAGTATATCTTGACGATATCATCATTTATTCCACATCTCTACAAGAACACATTTCTAGATTAAAGTGAATCTTTGAACGTATTAGACAAGCCAACCTAAAAATACAGTTAATTAAATCCGAATTTTTACATAAAGAAGTTGCTTACCTTTGTCATAAAATTAGACCAGACGGAGTAAAACCAAACCCAGAAAAGATAAAAGCAGTAAAGAATTTTCCAATTTCTAAAACAGCTAAAGAAATCAAATCCTTTCTAGGATTAGCAGGTTACTATAGACGATTTATAAAAGATTTCGCAAAACCTCTGACAAATTGTCTAAAGAAAGATAACAAAGTTGAACATACACCAACGTTTATACAATCATTTAATCATCTTAAAGAACTATTAATTAACTCACCCATTTTGAAGTACCCGGATTTCATTCCATTCATAACAAAACCATTCATTTTAACAACTAATGATAACCCAATTGCGCATGCCTCTTGAACCCTCAACGAGACAGAACAAAAGTATTCCACTATCGAAAAGAACTTTTGGCAATCGTATCGTCATGTAAATATTTCAGACCTTATCTATTTGGAATAAAATTTCAGATATATACAGACCATAGACCGTTAGTATGGTGGTTTAACCTCAAAGAATCAAATTCTAAATTAGTTAGATGGAGGTTAAAATTAGAAGAATACAATTACGAAATCATCTATAAACAAGGAAAACAAAATACCAATGCAGACGCATTATCTAGAATTTAATTGAACGCTCTAGAAACAGAATCAATGTTTAATGACCCAGATGATATAGATAAAGTAATTGAAAACTTTTAAGACGATAATGATGATATAAGAAAAATCATAAATGACTTAGATAAAATTGGAACAGAAAATACTGTTCATGGTATCAGTACACCAGATGCAATAAATGCTATACCCATATTAGACAAAATAATAAATAACGTAAGTAAATAAATTAAATCAAATAATTGTAAAGAGTCACCTTATAAAAACTATTGAACACATGACAGAAACTTTTGATGGAAACAAAACTATAAAAACTACCTTACCAAAAAACGAATCAATCATAACAAAATTTTTAAAAGAATTTCTATCAAACAAACCGACTTACATCTATTTTATATCTAAAGAATTAAGAACTTATTTTCAAAAAGTTCTTTCCAATCATTTCCAAAATTACGTAGTATAGAATGTTCCAAATTAATCAACAATGTAAATTTAGAAGAACGAGATAATATATTAAAGTACAAACATCATGGAAATCTCTTAAAGAAAATTATTATTGGAAGTCTCTTAAAACGGATGTTGAATATATCAATAATTGTGATATATGTCAAAGATCTAAATATATTAGAAAACCCCCTAATAAACCTTTAATATTGACTCAAACGCCATCTAGACCCTTTGAAATAGTTCACATGGATACATTTATCGTAGGAAATCAATAATTTTTTACACTAATTTATAAATTTTCTAAATTTGGCCAAGCCTTGCCATATGATGGTAACTCGATCTCTACATGCAAAGAACTAGTGAAGTACTTTTCTTTTATTGGTGTGCCAAACCAAATTACTACTGATAATGGTACCTAATTTAAGAATGATAATTTCAAATCACTTCTTAAGGCGCACAAAATAGATATACATTTCACTACACCATACCACCACGAGTCAAACTCCTCGCCAATTGAACGTTTTCATTCAACATTGATCAAAAATCTACGATTACTAAAAGAACTTGATAAAGACGCACATGTAATAGATCTGATACCATATGCAATACTAGCGTACAATAGTATATACTATTCATTCGACTACAAACTTTAGCCCATATGAATTAATTCTAGGACATACAGACTCAAGAGATCCTATGTATATTATACCAATCAGAGCATATTCAATTTATGCCCAACATCATATGACGAATACTAAAGCTCTGTATGAAGAAATATATAATAAAACAAAAAACAAAAAACAGCAAGTAATAAACAAAGTTAATGAAAGCAAAAGGAATATACAATTAAATGTCGAAAGTAAGGTATATAAGAAACTTGAGAATAGAAAAGAAAAATTAAACCCTAAACATGCAGGACCTTTCATAATAACTCAAATTTTAGAAAACAATAAGTTAGAAATTGAAAACATCAGAACAAAACGCAAAAAAGTAGTTCATATAAATGAAACAAAACCAATTATTTCAGATGAACTTGGACCATCTACGGAACTCGCAGAGATGTTACAATCCAAGATTTAAACAAAAACCCTGGACTTTATGCTGATAAATTAGGAATAAGCAAAATACTTTCTAATCATTGGTCTCTCATATAAATTTGTGATTTAAACCCTTTGATTAAGGATTATAATTCAATTAAAAATCGAACTAACTTTCTGATTGCACATACACTCAAACGTGATATCATAATGAATTTAAAAACTCATTAAATCCTTTATTAATTTGGGAAGACAAAATTGAAATTCAGTTAAACCCAGTATTCAGTAATAATAATAATACGAGAATGAAACGAGGTATATTTCCTTTAGATACAATAATTAAATGTATCCCCGGAAATTTAGATGAAGAAGATGCAAAACACTATGACAATCAAATTAAACAATTACAAGATAATCAAAGTAAAACAAAAATAAATATGTTAAATCAGGTATCCCTTCTGGAAACTGC
>JARJEC010153922.1:0-15502 GCA_030264575.1 Tachinus sp. AB-2021 | reverse complement strand
CATTAGTTCAAGACTGCTATGACCATAGAAATGAGAAACAATCGGCCAATGTTAGAATCAACAACCAACTAACGACAGGAGAAATCGAGATAAAAAGAGCAGTACGTCAAGGATGCATAATGCCACCAATTCTATTTAACCACTACGTCAAAGAAATATTCTCAGAAGCCTTAGATGACACAGAAATCGGAATAAAGGTGAACGGTAGTACAATTAACAATATAAGATACTCAGACGACACAATAATCATAGCAAGCAACCCACAAGAGCTACAGCTACTCATGAAGAACATAAACAGAAAGGGGACGGAAGCCGGACTAAGAATCAACAGATCCAAAACAAAATTTATGGTTATAAGCCGTAATAATCAGGCAGGGGCGTCCATCACAGTAGAGGGGGAAAGGATAGAAAGAACTATGAGCACGAAATGCCTAGCTACCTACACTAGTAAACGACTGATGGGTCAAGAGATCAAGAGTAGGGTAGAATAAGCCAGACAGGCATTAAACAAACTACGACTCTTTATATGCGATAAAAAACTTAATTTAGAAATCCGTCACAGAATCAAATGCTACATTTGATCAGTTCAATTATATGAAGCAGAAACCTGGACGATAAAAGCAGCAGCTATTAACAAGATCAAGGCGTTTGATATGTAGACTTTAAGAAGAATGCTCCGTATCCCATGGGTAGACCACATTACCCGCAATCAAGTGTTGAGAAGGACAGCGGTGGACAGATCACTATTCAACACCATAAAGCAGCGCAAGATAGGATACCTGGGTCACATACTAAGGGGGGCAAAATACCAAATTCCCTAGCTCATACTCGAAGGAAAGATAGAAGAAGAAAGGGCATTGGATGTAAGCAGCTATCATGGCTCAGGCACATCAGGAACTGGACGAAAATAAGAAAGTTTGGCGACATATTTCCAGCAGCATTAAACAAAATTTAACAATCATACAATGAATTTTAATTCGCAAACACACGTGGGTGTAAGGCAACAGAAAAAGAAGAAGTCCACTAAAATTATGGCTGAGAATCTTCTTAGGCAATGGCAAGTCCACTTGCTTACCTAGGATCGGGCGATTAAAAAGAATTCTACTACCTTAGAAAGGCAACCCAATTTATTATTTCCAATGGGGTGCTTTGTACATTTTCCTCGCTGTTACATTAAGACAAATCGGATATTATTCGTCAGTTTTAAAGTTTTATGCATTTCTTGCAGGTATGGTAGAAATGGAATAAAAACAAACTGACTTCCGTAATTGTTTTCTTATTAAAACGCTCCATCATCATCTTAAAGTATCACACTAAAAATGATGAAAAAGTTGCAAAAATAAGGCACTTATTCAGCAGACGGACACGGTCAATAATGTAATCAGCTGACTTCATGCATCCCGCTTAGAAAGGTTTCGTAAACGGTTGCTGGGTAAATGAACACTCTATGGATTATTTCTAGGTGTGACTTCCGGAGGGATTTATGGAATCATGGGAAAAGTCAATAGGTCGCAATCTATACCAGAACTTTCAACGGCTACTAAACTATAAGTCCCAAGTCTCAAGGTCAAATGTTACTTTAATCTCGCACGCATTGTTTTTGTTGTCGCAAGCTGTTAACAGCTGTGATCAGCTGCTTCATAAATCATAACAACTTTGACGCCATTCTTATTAACAAGCCTAATTTGTTTGTTATATTTCTAATAAATAGATAGATAGCTATTATGCGAAAGGGCAGCGTACAAAAGTGTGATGTATCACAGATAAATAGACGTTTTAAATTACGCAAATTTCCTATGGACAATGATGTAAGTAATCTTATAATTTTATTTCAATATTGCACCTTTACAAATTATTATTAATTGTGTGCATATAATTAGATTTTATTTCATTAACTCATTATATACTGCGGTTCTAATAAAACGAGCGAATCTACATTTTTTTAATTTTTATGATATCAGTTTTTACAGTGCTTTTTTGTCATTGAAGCGCAATTATGGTACGGCACCTTTTTCGATAGATTTTTGGATTTTTTTATTAGATGTGATAAATAGCAACTTTCTAGCATTGCATATAAATGCTCANGTTATGTTTCAGGCCAGGATCATTTTTTATTTTATGTAAGTTTGTAAAATTATTTACTAATATTTTTTATAAATTTCAGTTACCATTGTGGATAATGTTTTTTATGTTTTGTTTCAGGCCAGGATTATAATAATTAAATAGTTCTATCATTTCATTTAATTTATATAATTTGTAAAGTAATTTTTATGTATTTTTAAATTTTGTTTTACATCATTCTAAATTTTTTAATTTTTGTCTATTTTTAATGTATTTATTTATTATATTGTATATTGCTTGTAAATTATTTGTTCATACTGCATTTTTTCTTTATTAATCAATAAATTTATTCATTGCAGGATGATAATAAATGAATGATAAAATTTGTATATTACCATATGTTACTATATATAGCATATACTACATTAATACCCAAGTGCACTTTAATATCATGATTACATTTAAAAAAATTGCATAATGATATTTTAATTATTAAAGATTTGTCATTATGTAACCTGATTCTTACTTCATTATATGTATCTTAAAACTATTTTATTTTTTATTTAATCCTATATTGAATATACTACAAAAAATGTTTTAATTTATAAAAATTTTATAAATTAAAACATTTTCTTTGAACTTCAAATATTTTAAATTTAATTAAATTGAAGCATTTAAACTTCCCGCTATTCTCTTTCCATTTGCGACAGTGCTGCTGTCGGCGCGAAAGATTTAATTAAAATCGCACGGTTACAAAGAAATACATAGAAGTTGTTTATCTATATAGTCTAGGTTATCTATGCCCTGGTATATACTTGACACGTATGCTCTGATTATCTGTGTGTATTTACTTTGTAGAAATTATTATAATTTCGTTTTACGTAAACATTAAAGTTATAAAATGGTAATAAATCTTATAAATTATTTATAAATATAACAAAATATTTTTTTAGGCAAGATATTTCAAAGAACAAGATATTGATGGTATGTATTATTTTATGTTAATAGTCATAGATAGCAATTATTGTACATTAATGAATTGCATTTAAATGCATGCAAACCATAAAAAATAATTCCAACTAGTAAACTAGAATATTAAACATGTATGTATTTGCCAAAAAACAAAATACTAACTTAAACATATATTTACTATTACTATTACTAGCTATAAAGACTTTAATATAAATAATTTTTCTTTGTCATTTCATTGTTAATTTAATCAATATTGTTATTACAAATTTGTTAATAATCTTTCTTATTGTTTTAATAGTTATTTAAGCTACAAGAAACGTAGGTACGTAATAACATTCAAGGAAGGTTATCATAGGCCGAGGTGGAACCGAGGCCTATAATTTTTTTCGAGGATGTTTATGTACGTACGACGTTCCAAGTAGCTTATTACATTTTTTCCGCTACCAAAACTAATCTAATATCAATAATTTTATATTAGTATAATTTGAAGTGACAGCTAAAATTGACGTTTCTAAAGCAAAGTTTGTACGATTTTTGTCATTTATCGGAATTTATACAATTTTGGTATAATGTAGTTATTGACTTATTTACAAGTAAGAAAGAATATATACAACACCACATGCAAGGTAACTGGTTATACTGGCTCCAGAAGATGACTGGGCTTGTCTACACGGCTCACTAACCATATCATTATTTATTATGACATTTCATTATATTCCTAGAAATGTAAGTAAATTACTTACGTTGCGCTGTCAAGGTAAATTTGATAAACAAACCTTATGCAAAACTTACAATGCAAGTTACTATGGACGTAGGGTTTACTTACATTGTTGATAGCAGAAAAACTTTATTAGTTAGAACTATATGCAATATGTATAATGATAAGATAATTATAGTCATGGGTTACAATTATAAATATAGATTACAATTATAAATTAATTGGAGAGAAAGTCAAATATTTATTGCTATAATGATTGATGATTGCATTGAGGTTCTATAATAAATACTTGAAATAAAAATTTTAAAAAAGTTATTGTACTAGTACAAAATATTACGGTAGTCAATGAAACAGAAAAATTTTAATTATTTATGATTTTGTTTGTCAGTGGTTTTTGATAGTAAACAAAACACAAAGCTTGTAACACATGATGAAAAAGTAAGTAATAACATGCATAAATCTGCAGCGTGAGTTATGCCATTATAACTCACGTTTAGTATTATAAGGTAGGTATTTCATATTCATACAGAAACCTTTGTTAGAGTATATATGATCTTTCATTCCCATTTCCGTGATGCTTTTAATTTGTTGAGAAATGAATATAATTTCCAATAATGCATTAGAATTAAAGTGTGTAAGCATATGCGTAACTACTCCAAAAGTGTACTTGCAGTATAGTTTGAAATACGTGTTTGTGGACTTTCTACTCCATACTACAGAGTACAATAATTCTAAAAAATAGAATAAATGCAGGTATGTGTACAAAAAAGCAAAAACTTTTACTCCCAAACATACTAATAAACTGATTTATTTTGGTTATATCATGATAAATCTTAGTCAGACTACGAATGTTGGATTTAATATGTAACCTAACCTAAAATATTATGTTACATGCACAATAATTAGACTTGTATTTGGGTTTGCTTCTATAGGAAATATATAGATACAATTTACTAAATAAATCAGGTAAATACATACAATTCCGGAGTCTACTTGTATTGCATTAAACTATTGCATATTTACCTTATTTATAAATGAACCCAGGTTCTTAAAAGTCACATATTCAATGATTGTTTTTTGTTTTAGAATTCAGGGAATGTTTCTATCTTTTTGCACGTGCAGGACACATCAAATCATTAGATGAACTAACATTAATCATGCGTAGTTTAGGATTATCTCCAACTATATCAGAGTTAGCTGGTTACCTTAAACAAAAAGGAGGAAAAATGACATTTGCAGATTTTTTGGAAGTAATGCATGTGCATTCAAGAGCTGAAGATTTGCCTAGAGAAGTTGTGGATGCGTTTAAAGCAGCGGATACACAAGGGAAGGGTATTGTTCCTGCCAGACAATTAAGACATATGTTACAAAATTGGGGCGAATGTTTATCATCCAAAGAGGTTGACCGTATATTTCGCGAAGCCAATGTCAACAACAACAGTATGGTGCATTATGCAGATTTTGTAAAAATAGCTTGTGCTCCTGTTCCGGATTATTATTAATTTTCTATTAAATCTTGTAATGAATTAAAATAACCTGATTGTGAAAATAGTGATTTCTATTATAGATGCAGTTGATGTATGTAAACTATATTGATTAATTCATCATGAGATGAATTTAATCTAAGTAATTATGTTATGACCTATATCATGCATTATTGGTAGCTACCAAACAAAGTGTTATATTTATTTATTTTCTTACCTTATATTCGTAGATTTTATTGAGAATATTTATAATAGACTTTCACATATAATTGGTGCATAAATATATTGGAAAAATATGTAAATAAAGATGCTTTTCATTCATGACAATTTTTTATTTAGGTTACATTCTTAGTTATTTTTATTATTCAGCATTGGTAATTCTCTATATTAATTGATTTGATTAAATTATTTTCTTTAACAGAATTGAAGCAGTTTACTATACATATATTATCTCATATAAATTAAATTTGAAAATAATAATCAGTTCATAATTTGATTTTGAAATTCAATTATTTAAAAGATGAAACATGTTGCCAACCTAAACTATTTATAAGGAATTGGTTTGATATAACAATAACATCAAATAATAAGGCCCATTTGCACCAACTGCCAGTTAAAATTTGAATCTTTGGTTAAAAATTGAAAGTTATTTCATTGCAACATACTCAAAGTACTGATTAAATCTCCTTAACTGCAGTTTAAATTTAAACTGCAGAATTCTGGAGTTTAAAGTATCATATAACACAATTCTGAAATTTCAAGAGCAAAATAATATTGTTTTTGCAGAATATGAGGATACCGATTTTTATATGGATCACATGTAAATGAATCAAGTTAAAACTTGATTTTAAACCGAGCAAAAATTTAACAAATTCATATTCACATATGAATTTGTTAAAAGACTTGAAGTAGAAGAGCCTCTTGATTTTAAAAATTATTGTTCTTGAGACGTGTAAGGTTAGTTAGTCTAAAATACCAACTTACGTTCATACGATGTTTTATGGAAGCTCAGTACTGCTGTAAGTGATTTGACTGTTACGTATTGCAAAGCATTCAATTTACGCACTAATCTTATCACTTGTAGGTATTGCAGCAGTATTGACATTAGTTTTGTTCTGT
This sequence comes from Tachinus sp. AB-2021, assembly GCA_030264575.1. Taxonomy (NCBI): domain Eukaryota; kingdom Metazoa; phylum Arthropoda; class Insecta; order Coleoptera; family Staphylinidae; genus Tachinus; species Tachinus sp. AB-2021. The sequence continues at coordinate 9,148 of JARJEC010153922.1, read as the reverse complement.
GTGTGGTATAAAATGTTGAAACGTGTATAGGACCTTTTACTGTATTTTCTTTACAATTATGAAAAAAATTATTACTAGTAGATAATAATATAAAAAAAAGATACAAAAATAGTAATTTTTTCTACGTAGGTCAAGTAAGTGACAGAAACACGAATTTCTAATTATACCATTCAAATTAGCCTTAAGGTTGGTCTATCTACTGTGTTTAATCGCTGCAACTAAACGCATGTGATTAATGAACCATTGGCAAACTTGCGTTCTATTGACAGTGACAAGTCGCATCAAATTGCAAGCTTGCGATTGGTTTGTTTAATCGCATGCGTTTAGTCGCAATGATTAAATGCAGTAAATAGATCATACCTTTACTTACATTATGATATTTGTAGTGTGCTGAGAAATAGTTATTTGCAGTGATGGGATTCAGCCGGTTTAAACCTTGTGAAATTTTAAGTTTGGTTTGTTAAAATACATACTTTAATTACAGAAATTGATTTTTGAATAATCAATCAATGACTTCAGAGACTTTCTTGAAAATTTCCTATGAAATATAGATAAACGTGATATTCCCAAAACTATTCAGAAGGCAAAAACTATTTTGAACAACATAACCTTTGGTATAAAAGTTACAAACAAAAAACTAAAAAACAGAAAATTCCAGAAGCACAAACGGCACACAGAAAAAAAAAACCGTTTACTTCACACGCGAACAAGTTGTTGAGCAATTTGAATCCCATCACTGGTTATTTGTAGTCATTTTTGAATCTAGAATGTGAAATGTCACTTATTATACATTTGAGAAAAAGTGTTTTAGGTGATGAAACAAATTTCAAAAAATTATTCAAGAACGTGAAAGCATTTGACATTTACGATACAAACATAATATAATATATAAAAAAAATAGTAATATGAAATTAAATATTAAATTATTCATTATAATTAAATATTTTCTTTCATTATATTTTTGAATGGTTACACTTTTTTTTACATTTTAACAACACTTTATGAAAACAAACGTCTGTTGGTTCACAATTATCTAAAATCATTGTGTGAGCAACAAGATATCCAGAGAGATAATCATACTTCTCTGAGATTAATTTTGGACAACACAACAAAGCATCTTCGTGCTTTAAATACGCTTGGTGAACAAACCGATTATTGGGATCGCATTCTAATCTACATCATTTCAAAGAAACTAACCTATAAGATGAGGAACAGATTGGGAGGATCAAATAACGACAAATTGGTTGCCAACTTTCAAACAGTTTTGTGAATTCTTATCTCACAAATGTCAAACATTAGAAGCTATCGAAGTATCGAAACCTTTGGCTCACATATGGCATCCGCCAGGCCTACCATGAACGCGGCTTTACTCCGAGAGCATGATAGTGTCCGAGACACCTCAAAGCATAGATAATCTAGACTATAGGCGCAAGGCGTTCGAAATATCGGAGCGCGCCGAGAGAGAACAGAACTTGCCTAAAGAAGTCTAGATTTGGTTGGATTTTACGCGCAGACATATTGTGCAAATCACTGTCAAATATGGATTGCAAGTAATATGTTGTTACCATCTGGTTTATTTCATTTAATTTTTATTTTGTTCAGGTAAAGTATATAATTGTAACATATTGAATCGCCAACAAAATTTTCCAAAATGACCCTTCAATATCAACGAACAATGAGCCTCACGAAAGGTTAATTTCTACCTAAATTTTATACTTGCCGCCATAATGGGTTTCTTATTATGCATATTTTTATTATTGCTTTACTTGCTCATAATTTTAAATGTTCTTTATTAATCCAACATTTTAGGCCCGTTTGCACTACTGCCAGTTAAAATTTTAATCTTTGGTTAAAGTCTTAACTGATAGTTATTTTATATAATCTAAGTGCGGATTAAATCACCCTAACTGCAAGTTAAATTTAAGCTGCAGAATTCCAAAGTTTAAAGTGTCAGTTAACCTCAAATAACACAATTCTGACATTTCAACCACATTTCAATAGCAAAATAATATTGTTTTTGCAGAACATGACGCCAATTTTGAGTGTCAGTTAAAAGTGACAGTTATTTAATCTTTAGTTAATTTTAACTTCAGTTTACATTGCACCAGTAATATTTAATTATCAGTTAAGTAACTTACAGTTAAATCTGGCAACCATAGAAAAACTCGTATTAATGACTTCACACGTCTTAAACGTAGGTGTAAACTAAAAATTATCAGAAAATGTTGGCGGTAAAATTAAATTATTTGTACATATGTTGGATATGGATTCATCAAAATTATGTGCATGGGGCACTCACAAAGGTCTGTATTAAGTTAACGGTTTACCCTTTCGGGGTAAACATAATTAGCTGTATTTTTTAAAGAGATTATGGATCAACTTTTGCGGATATAAATAAGTCTTTTGTCTCTTGATCATAGGTCGTACTAGTAAAGAACATTATAATAATCTTGAAATTGTTTTCAAAGATTATAATTGATTGACTTAAAAGCTAAATCAACAAAATGCAATTTTTTCAGAAACAAGTAAAATATCTAGAGTATGTTATAAGTTAAGAACGGCTCTGTAAGTTTCCAGAAAAGGTGCAAGCGATTGTGAAAGTTTCCAGAAAAGGAAAGCACCTAGGCTCAAATCTAAAGCACAAATTAAGGGCCAGTTGTATAAAACTCTAACTGATTAAAATCATCAATCGATTAAACTGAAAAATTCGTTGTATAAACAGTAATCATACGTTAAATAGGTGATTAAGGGAAAATTAACTAACTCACCAATTTTGTTTGATTTGATTAACACTGGGTTAGCGCATATAACCCGAAACGTCAAAATATTTATTCACATTATTATTATGGAAGGTGGTATTTTATTAATAGATAATGAATGATTGAGACGCATTTTGTTCAGACATGACCATTCTGCAAATTTTATTGACAAATATAAAAAGTGATTTTGATTATCTAGTTCCATTCTTAAAAATTAAAAATTTAATATATTTAAAAACAAAGCGATTTATCAATAATTTAATTTATATTTTCTATGTTTTATTTAGAAATAACTCCTTTAATTTAAGAGAAACGGCCGTGGCGTAGTGGCTAGGTGCGAAGCATGCTACGCCGGCAACTCGGGTTCGATTCCCGGTACTGACTTACATTTATACGGTGGTCTCCTTCGCCTTGCAATGGCAAACCAGCGAAGTATCTGCCTAGTAACCCCCTCTAGTGGTAAGTGGTTTGGACTCCACGTTAAATTGTAGGTAATAGTATATATACGTTTGTGTAGAACTATAATCGCACACCACAAACATATGTGTGAGGGGGAAGCCTAAACCCCACGTAAGGTTGTAGAGCTATGAAAGAAGAAGAAGACTTTAAGAGAAACGTACGAATTAACCCAATGTTTCTCAAACCACCTTAGTTTTACAAATAGTGATTTTATAGACATATGTAAAGCTATTGCAAATAAAGCTGTAATAATAGTAGCAATAGTAGAGTTGTTAATATGCCAAAACCTCATGAAGAAAGAACCTCAGTTATACTAGATTGTTAACATGTAAGTCCATTTTATAAAATGCAAAGATGTGGTTGATTGTGAGATTTTAAGATTTGTGAGTATTACAGAATTATGGCAACAACAAACATTTTCCTGTCGTTTTATATTCGATTGATTAGTGATGTAAATGTGACAATCCGGGATATATTTGGGAATCAAATTAAACATACAAGAATAGAAGGTATAGTAACAGTAATAACAGTACTTCACAGCATCGCTCGTGTGTTTTAGAGATGATGAATTATTTTAATAAATTCAAACTAACATCAAACTTACAATTGCAGAATTTTTCACTCGTTCACTGTTAGTGACCAAGAGAGCCCGGACGGGATTTTCTAAATACTACATCAACCCTTGATCTCGAACAGTAAACAATTGAAGAATTATGTAATTGTAAGTTTGATGTTAGTAAAATAAAATTTAATTTGAAAATTTTGGTCCTTTGAAGGTTTTATATATATATATATATATATATATATATATATATATATATATATTTATTCTTCGAAGGATATTTACTATAACCTTTTATTTATTGATACTTAATTAATATTTTGCTCACAACGCCTATTTAATTTTATGTATTAGCATGTAAGTACACAAACGTTTCAGATATAAGAATTTAAAATTTTGCAATAATATATGCTCGATGGCAAGTTGCAAAAAGCCACAGGGAATAACCCAACAAATACAAATACTACTATACTAATAGCATCATGTTAATTGTTAATATAACTCAAGCGATGCCCCATAACTTGACTGGTATTAAGTTTGGTTCTGTATTCTTATACACACGTGAATCTCATACCGTTTTCGATATAATATACTAGCTCTGCCCGGCGCTGCCATCAAGGCCAAATTTGTGATTAATATACCGGTGCAATTTGCATATTTATCGTGCCGACGTGTTCGATATACATAGCGACACGCACGAAGCTCGAACCTTGTGCCATTTTCCAGCACGAGCTGCTTTACCTCGTGCGGCTTTCAGTGCAAATTAAAATGACGGAATGTTTTGAAAGTGGTGATATACAAATATTGTTATTATGGAATTTATTATCCTCTATTACCATTACCCGATGATGTAATTGTACAGAAATTGTTTAAATAATAAAAGAAAAAGATAGAAAATTAAAAATATTATGGAAATTATCAAAGAAATTATTTGATTTGTTTCTTTGTCATATTTTTCTAATAAATATGCAATCATCTATAAAATGTATATTTATTTTGTTTATATAATTTTTGATAAAATTTACACACACACACACACACAAAGAGTTTTCCGTTAGGAGCGACGCATTTTGTTTTTGACATTTCTCGAACAGGAATGAAGTTGGTTCCGCAATTCTGTCCCATTTTGAAACGTCAGTATACACGGTTCAACAATGGTTCTGGACCAGATGGAAGCTGATGACGACTTTCACAAGAAAGTCATCTTTTCGGATGAAGCTCCCTTCTGGCTCAGTGGTTTTGTCATCAAGCAAAACTGTCGCATATGGTCGAGTGAGCAGCCTGAAGTGATGCACACGTCATAACTTTATTCGAAAGATTTAACTGTTTGGTGCAATTTTTTATAATATTTGCAATATTAGATTTTCCTAAATTTGTTGTTTTTTAAATTAAAGATAGAATTTAGTGTGGCGGTACAAATGCCACACGAGGTTGTAAATGCTTTCGATTCTTTATGCCAACCCGTATTAGATTACTTCGAAGATGTGGTGTAGTCATAACTCTATTGAAACACGAATCAAATCTGAGAACTTGAGATTATGAACATTTTTAAACTGATTGGAAATATTCCAATTCCAAATAAGGTATTACCGGTAGGTCGACAATCTACAAAACCTCGCAAAATTATTTTTGATGATGAATCTATTCCAAAGCATATACTTCGTAATCTAAATAAAGTTAATGTATCTAAAGTAAGGACAAAATCTGATATAACACCTACACAATTAAAAAAATTGAAACAGGTTTAAAATCAACTACAACTGTTCAAACAGAATGGAAAATTTATATAGAAATAATAGGCCTGTTATTTTATCATCCAACCTAATTCTAAAAAAGTTAATTTGTTTAACATATACTTTCAAAACGTGGAGGGTCTCAAAACAAAAATTAAAGATAATGTCACAAATATTAATTGTGCTAACTATGACGTAATAACTTTTATAGAAACATGGCTGGATGACTTTATTAGAAACAAAGAATCTAAATTAAATAACTATAAAATATATTGAAAAGATTGAAATGTCTTAACTAGCTTAAAATCTCGCGGAGAAAGTGTTTTTAGTCATCGCAAATCGATTTAAATGTTTTTACAGCTGAACAACGTTTTGTATCTGTTTCTGTTGACAATTGTAATTATATAACAGGGGATTTGTACATTGCGTACAAATTCATATTATTAAATATGAACAGCATTGCGAATTTGTCGAAAATTTAATTGAATCATACCCTAATTCAAAATAATTTTTTTGTGGCAATTACAACTTACCAAACGCATCTTTTCAGAATGACAATATGGGAGAAATATTTGAATTACCAAGCTCAAAAAATTGCAGAAAGTGTTGGCTACGCTAACTTACAAACAAACAACAAAGACGTATTTTTAGATTTAATATTGTCCAACGTAAAGAAATTAAGTATCGCTGTTGCCGAAGAATTACTTATAATAAAATAGTGAACACCATATTGGTTATAACATACTTTTTAAAATAGATTATACAAATGTGAACTTGGAAACTGAAGAATGGAACTATGTATTTGGTAATGCAGATTATAATAGAATTAATAATTATTTAGCAACAATTAATTTGGATCTATGATATTAATGACATGTGCAACATATTTTATGTAGCAATTAATGAAGCAATGGAGAAATTTGTAGGTAGAGTTAAATTAAAAGCACAACATTTCTACCTTAGTTCAACGGCCGTTTGATTGAGTAAAAAGAAAAAGGAGTTCCTAGAAGCTTCATAAAAGAATGTGTTTTTACTACGTCAAAACCAATATTTATGTTGTACTGTAAATCTCTTTCTTCGGGAGTGTTTCCAGATTGTTGGAAGCGCAGTTATATTATGCCACTGCACAAATCAGACGATAGAGCCGGTAAAAAATTATCGTGGCGTTTGTATTCAATAATCCCTAAAGTATTAGATAAAAATATAGCAGAAAAGTTAGAATGGTTGTGCAGGCAATAGATAGTGGGCCAACAACACGGTTTTTGTAAAGAGAAATCTACAGTTTCAAATTTAATGGATCATGTTTCTTATATATTTCATGATTTCGAAGAAAACTCTCAGGTAGATGCTGTCTATATAGACTTTTCAAACGCTTTTGATAAAATAAATTACAAAATTCTCATTTCCAAACTAAAAGCATATGGATTCAATAAAGAAATAGTAGATTTGCTGAGTCATTTTTGAGCAATAGGTTTAAATATGTCCGATACAAATTGTTTATGTCAAAAGAATTTAAAGTTTATTTGGGTGTTCCACATTGTGGTCCTATTCTTTTTAAAATTTTTATCAATGATATCTGTTTAGAAATTAAAACATGTAATTATTCGATATACGCTGATGACATTAAAATATTTAAAATCATTAATTCTACAAAGTATGTTGAAGCTTTACAGGTGGATCTTGATAATATTAACAAATGGTGTCGTAGAAATAAATTATATTACTATAGCAAATGTAAATCTACATCGTTTTTGAAGATGCCGCAACTCGTTCACTTGTTTTGCCAAGTTTGGAATACGGTAGTACAATTTGGAGTAATACCGTAATAAATTATTATTATTATTATTATTAAGATACTTGGATTGGCCGACTTAATCGTCTCAAGGGCCGCTGTCCACTAAGGTATAATCATAATATATCGTATTGTTGTGATACTGTTGTGGGGAGGTTGGCTAAAATAAATAACAACCTCGAGAGCTGGCATACTGTGTTTCTGAGACTCATGAACTTTCAGGTATTTTGAGATTCATTCATTTATTAAACGAGAACAAAGTTTAAATCAATTTAGAATTGCACAATATTTAAGTGGACAAGAATTTCCCCATAGGAAGAAAAAATATCGCGATAACGAAGCTTAATTATTACGTGTTGTAAGCCTGGAATCAAGTACCCGATGACTTAAGTGTGTGTAATTATTTGCGATCTGTTGGATATAATCTTTCATATTAAATGTGTTTTAACTCTCCATAATGATATTATTTTACAAAAGTGATAGTACAAGTTTTTTTAGATGCACGGTCCAAAACTTTATATTTTTTCTAGATAAAAATTATTTTTTAATCATTAAAAATAACATATTTTTTAAGTTACTTTTTCTATAAAGATGTCTAATAATAATTATAATAGATAATAACTATATTAATATAATGTATATGTAGTTTTTTATTTATTAATGCATAATTTTGCGCAAATTTAAATTAAGTTTTAGTCAAATCATTTTTGGTGCATATTTGAGTTTAATTAAAAATCAAAAAATTTTTTTTTTAATCATACAAGTTTGTATGCTTTATTTCTCTCTACTTTTATTGATCAGTTTTTGGCTTTCCTGTCCACACCGCATTCCTACCAAACACTACAAACTATTTTTTTTTTCGATAAATTGACGATTCGATGAATTGATCATTCGATAAATTTGCCTTCGAAAAATTTGTTTTCGATAAATTTGCTTTCGATGAATTGATTTTCGATGAACTCGTCGGGTACCAATATACTCGTGTATATTAGGTGGATGCGGGCCTATACCATTTCTGAAAAGATGCCATAGTCTAGGTTATTTATGGATGCCATCTCAATTCATCTTACAGGCGAAGGTTGTGTACATCGAACAGGTTATAATTAGGATATAATAAACAATCTGTTCGGTATTTTTATACCATAAATAAACAACACTTCATCATCATTATGTATTAAAAGTTAAAAAGAGGGAAAATCTGGTACTGAAAGTTATACTCGTGGTCGATTTAAAATGACAGAATCAGCTCCATTTGCACACCACCAGCTCCCCAGATTTTTGAGGCGATGACGGAAATGTGATAGAAATAGAAAATTGAAATTTAACAGTTTTTTTATGGCAAATAAATACAAATATAAGAGAAGTAGCAGATGAAATTGCATATGTATGAATTGGTAAAAATTTAAATAAGCAAATTAAATATTAAAATTTATAGTGCGTTTTGGAAATATTTTCAAAACTATTTTAAGATAAACATTGAGAATAACTCTCTAATTCTGCAACTTTAATTCCAGTTGAATTAATGCCGATACGTCCGCCATGGGTGATATTTTTGTGTATTTCATCATTTTGTACATAACCTAAAAATACTACAGTAAAAAAAGATAATTAGATTTTATACAATTTACTAACAAATAATAAATTTAAATATAAAAGATAGGTAACATGTTTCAAATTGTAAGAACCAATAACATATATTACCTGCTATAATCCCATTATTGATATAAAACTCATATTATAATAATCCGTTCTTGTAATAAAATCACAAATGAAAACAAAGCCATAAATATAAACATAATATATATATATATATATATATATATATATATATATATATATATAT
>JARJEC010153893.1:0-11071 GCA_030264575.1 Tachinus sp. AB-2021 | reverse complement strand
GTAGAGTATTTGACATGTAATCTAACGATTGTGGGTTCGATCCGCACCTGAGGTGACTTTTTAAAACATTTATTTCATAATGATGTAATGGCGTAGTAATTATTTAATAATAATAATATCAACGTAGGCTCCATTTAAAAATTCAAATTGTAAATAATTATTATTTACAATATTCTTAATTTATACGAGTGTAAACAAATTGTTTCAAACCACTTGTATCATCAATCGAATCCATTGCATTCTTTAATTCGAATTAATCCTAAATAATGGGTTTATTTTCCCGTTTTGCATTAAATATTAATTTAATTGCTATTTTTTGAAAAAAATTACCCATATGTGCACCAACTTAACTAATCTTAATTATCTTCGGAGGGGGGGTCAACTAGAGCTCCGTTGGGAGCTATTTTGCAAATGTCGCGGCTCTAGCTTCTAAACTTTTTGGGTTATGCGTGACACACATGCATGCACACACATATGCACTCATACATACATATCTTGATATTAAAATATTGAGGAGGGTCCCACCTCAAAACATATATTTTTCCTTTGGAAAGGAAAAGTAAAAAACTGTAGTATTGTGGTGAAGTTAGCAAATAATTTTCCTTCCCGAGGTTGTTGATAATTTGCTATTTTATAGTATAATTTTCCCGTCATTAATATACCGAAAAAATATGCAAAATTAACTGTACAATAAGATTTATTAATTTAGCATAAAATTAAATAAATGAAAGAAAGACTCAATTGCATTTTAGGGGTCAAAGATTTAAATACTGGCCCAAACAAAAATGACAGTCAGTCTATCGGGGTGGTTCGGAAGTCGCCTTATTTATAAGATTGGTTCCAACAAAACCGCACTATCACAAGTTATAGGCTTAATAGGAATAGGGCCAATGATGTAAAATATAAATAAAATAAATAAATATTACAATAATAAATACTTATTTTGATATCTTTTCTATTTTAATTATTATAGCAAAAATGTACATAACTGAAGCTTATCACATTTGGCAAATTAATTTATTGTATTTGAGACCAAATAGCACTCGTTTGTGCGTCATCAAGCATATGTATAATTGTGTTAGTATTTGTAATAATGTTTTTTTTTTGTTCCAAAAAATATTGTATAAACAATGTGCAAATATTGCAAAAAATAAAAATCGTTGCTCGTGCTTCAAACTTTCCGCTCCCGCACTTAGTTCGTAGATAACAATTGAATAAACTAACTCTTTCAAACAATTAAATAATGACTTACATGTTGAATAGTTTTGTTCTATTTTATAAAAATAGATAAGAAATATTTTAAATATTCATTATAATAATTTTACATAAAATTTGAACTAACCGTCGGTCGTCATTGGTTAGGTGGCATATAATTGATACACGTTTTTTTTTAAATTTCTAAGGTAGGTACAATTTTTTCCATCAGTTAATTACAAATTCACATTTTTATCAATAATAATTGAGTTGTATAAAATATATATTTAAAAATAAAAGTGCGACGATACAGATAGTTTTACTAGTTCAAAATATAATGACTGACGTCACGCCTAAGAAGGTGCTCAATGAAACATGTGAAAGCATGACTACTCGAAGTAAGTCACCTTAGCTCAGGTAATATCTTGTCTCCTTTCATACCATCTATCTGTCTTTATCGTGAAATTCCCGTATTAAAATTCCTCATCCATACTTACCAAAACACTTAAAGACAACTAATATACTGTTACTTAACGTAAAATGTATTGAAAGCGGAGAGAAAAGTAACAATAGCACTTTGCTAACATGGCAGATTCGCGTGAGTATTTCAATATAATTATTGTTAGAAATATCAGTGCCAATTATTTACATAATGCATTCACAGCTGGAGAATTACGAGAGGACATACCATTGAAATCTGGAACGAAGAGCTCGAGATTGTGTTTCTGCAGCGAGGATTGTTTAGGAGGGTCTAAAATAATTAGTGTTTCATTCGCTGTTCTAAGTGTTATTATTACGTTTGCTTTATTATTGCAAATTTATTATGGTGATTATCAGGTGCGTAATACATATTTTAATTTATGCGAAGAATTTTATTGAAAAATCTTTAGTACGTTCTGAAAACATATCGATGTTTTATTAATAATCCGCGCTATTTTTAATTAACGGCATGTTATGAAATTCGATATTTATGATTCATGGATTGAAAATATGCACCAATCAGAAAAGATATATGAATAAGAAGTTAATAATAATTAATAATTGTAAATAATTTTGATTTCGTAGATTTGAAATATGCCAGTATTGAATTAATTAAAATGCTCCTAGAAAAGAAATATAAATATATAAATATTTATTTTGGTGTCATTTCTATTTCCAAGTTATAGACATTTTAGGTAGTGCCTCATGGTAGTGTAGCAACAGATAGTAGAGAATGTTCAAAAATTGGAACATCTATATTAAAAGAAGGTGGAAATTCGGCCGATGCTGTGATAGCAAGTGCATTTTGCTTAGCTGTAGTAAATCCACATGTAACTGGATTAGATGCGTGAGTTTTATATTTAAAAATTTTTAGTAACTATAATACCAGATATTTTTAATTTTTCCCCTATTTCCCAGCTAGAAGCGTCACGTCATATTCATATTATATTTTGGTGATATTCATGAATATAACGTCAAATGACCAATAGATGACGTCTATTAGACGAAATTTTAGTCGATCAAAAGACGTCTCATTTTTGACGTCATAATTTCGTATTTTTTCTGTCATTTTGAAGACGTCATATTGACGTTGGTTTTACTACGACCTTGCGGCGCGCCCTCTGCCGTTACTATCTTATGCACACGCCATCACACAATTACAATTTACACGTTTTACGAATCCAACCTCACTAATTGGGAATGGAGTTGAGTTTGAGAATGATGATAATTAGCAATATTGCTATTCATATCAGTATAGTTAGGCAAAAAATTAAGTTAAGATGAAATAATTTGAATATTCAGTGAAAGTTTTAATTAAAATTAGTTAAAAGAAAAAGTTGTTTGTCTAAATATTTATCATTATGCAGTGTTTATAATTAATGGTGATTAATTATGAACACTTTATTGGATGAAAATATTAATGAAAAAGTTAAATGTAACGTGCTTGTAGATAATAGAATGGGTAATGGCAGCCACGAGGGCAATTGGTTGTTTGTTATTTAAGAAATTACATTTATTTTAGCGTATGTTTTGGAGTTCATCTGTTTATAATTAATCATCATTAATTATAAATGCTGCATAATGATAAATATTTAGACCAACATCTTTTTTTTAAATAATTTTACTTAACAATTTCACTGAATATCCGAAGTTATTTCATCTTAATTGCAATTAAAAATAATATTAATGGTGATTAATTATAAATACTTTATTGGATAAAAATATTAATGAAAGAGTTAGATGTAACGTGCTTGTAGATACTAGAATTGTAATGGCTGCTCCGAGAGCAATCGGTTGTTTGTTATTTAAGAAATTGCATTTATTTTAGCGTACGTTTTGGAGTCCATCTGACTGGCAGCTCTGAGAAAGAATACAGAAGAACTCCGAAACGTACACTAAAATAAATGTAATTATTTTAAATAAACAACCAATATATCGTCAGCCCACTACCCGTTCCAGTATTGATAAAAATTTATTGAAAAGTTACAGCACGTCTATTTTATATCAATAACTGACGTCTGTTTCACGTCATTAAGTTACGTCAGTTTCACGTTTCTAAATTACGTCTTTGGTCACTGACATATTTTCGTCTTTTTGTCGTCATATTTTAGGTCATAATGACGTAAACTATGATAAAACGCTTTTCAGATAGCCGAGTTTAAAAAAGTGTTTTTTTAGAAAAATGTCTGTATGTACAGTTTTGCTCACATAAATCTAATACAAGCAATTTAAATCTAGTTGTGCAATTATCTAAAATTGTTTGTTGTTAAGGTCACTTCTCATATTACCTAACCTACAACTTTAACAAATGTCATTTTGATTATAAATTGTTAGTACACAGACCAAATATGTTTGTACTAGATTTATGTACAATTTACAAGAAAACAATGAAATTTATAACAAAATTTCATACAAACTAATTTGTAGATCTCTAAAATCTGCATGTTTTGGTTTTTCTTTTATTAAAAAAATTCCAAAACACAAAAAGATACAAGTTTGTTACTTTTCTCCCTTTGGGAGAAAATAAAAGATAGATTGCGTTTTTGAAATGACCAAATGCGAAAAACAAAACCTACATGATGAGTGTCAGTATCAAAACTCGCAAAATACAAAAACAAATAAAAATTATATAAAATCGACACAAGCAAAGTGTGTCGAACAGACCGACTGGATCCACCTTTACTTCTATATTAGCCTCCATCAACACATGCCAAAATTATACTTATCTTATTGAATTTAAAATTATTCTTGTTTACGTAAAGAACTAATGTCGGAAAGATATTGGGGGGAAAAGTTTTAGTACGCTTTGCGATCTCTAGATTTTATTGTGAAAATAATGGAAGTTATCATATGTATATATGTACATGATGTGTAGAAACGTAAAAAACGTGTAGAAACTGTTAAATTGTATTTCCAAAACTAACTTTTTCAGTAAATTAAGTCAACGTTCGAAGCGAGCATATCATAATTAAAGAACTCCTGACGAAAAACAATTCGATGTTCAGCAAACGCACTTTTACAAAATGGTCGTTTAAACAAACATATCGAGCTTGTTCGGGCTGATGCTCAGGCAAAATTTTGTTTTTAGACTTGCACATGTATAACAATGTATGCAACATTCAAACTTAAACCAGTTGATCTTTAAAAATTTTTACAATACACACGGATCCTTACATACTTAGTAGAAGAACCCAATTTTTGAGGAACACAGGTCTTATTCAAAAGAATGTAGTTTGATAAATAAGTGGTTGTTTATTGTTTTGAACAAATTATTGGACATTTATTTTTAAGGTGCTAGAGTAATGCAGTTACTGCTACTTAAAAATGGTATCGATGAATAATACGAGAATTTCTGCAACCACAGTTTGAAGAATTTGGCATAAACTTCTAGTTAAAACCAAATGACACTATATGCCACTCAACGCGAAAAACGGTCGCTCTTAGAAACATGCTTTAAAACGGGCTTTAGAAGCTGTTAGAAACAGGCTTTTTTGCCAGACTAACAATTTCTTCACAAATATTTTGCTACACCGTCAGTTTCAAGTAGAGTTGGTCATTATCTTGCATTCACTTGATGTTGTTTTTTATTAACGATGTTGACGAATTTTTGTGCCACAAAATACGAACAACACTTTTTCTACAGCGTCAAAAAAGAAATGATTGATTTATGTAAATAAAATTATAGAAATTAAATCAAAATATCGGGTATTGTCACTGTCAGTGTTATTAAATCAATAGATTTTTTCGAGACAACAAATACAGTCGAACGCGGCGTCATTAAGCACGTATTTTGCCACGAAATACAAACAACACGGCAAAAAAAGAAATAATTTAAATAAATTTTTTGTTATTGTTATTGTCAATGCTATTTTTGTATTAAATGCATGGAAACAGTTGGAAACAACGGTTATCGGTGAAAAATGTTGTAGTTTGCGTATTGATGGTGATGCAACAACTCTTCTTTTTTGACGTTTGTAGAAAAAATATTTTTTGCATTAATTCTATTTATAAAAAAAAACTTGGCTCACCCTTGTGTTGCTATCATAATATCTATTTTCTTGTTTTAATTTAAAAATTATAAAATGTTTGTGGGAACCCCCAAATTTGGGTGCTCTTCAGGTCCTCACATGCTAAATCCGCCACTGCGTACAGCAAGAACACATTCTTAACATGATCGAAAATAGTTCCTCTATTAGTGTACAAAGAATAACTAATTGTGTTCAGGTTAGTCGAACGAAAGCGTAGAGAACATTATATAATCTGTTCAACATTTACAACTAGCACACTATGCAGCTCGTATTGACTTTTGTCGTAGGTTGAATATCAACAGTTTTATGGACAAATTATGTTTACCGATAAAGTATGCCACATTTACTAGAGATAAAATTATGAATACCATTCATAGCCATTTGAGAACCCTTTTAAAACCAGCGAAGCTCATTTTCAACTTCGTTTTTACGAAAATATTTGATGAGATGTATTACTTCTTGGGCTATTGGTATTTCAAGAACATTTAACATCAGAGTATTATCTATTTTTTTGCAAAATGAGTTACTAGGATTAATGGAGAATGTTCCACTTCAGAATAGACTTGATATTTGGATTCACATCTAAATAACAACTTTGCTAACTAGTACAAGGTCCAGTCCTCTTTGGGACACATGAAAAGTCTAGTATATTAAAAAAAACATAAATCAGAGATGAGCTAATTCAAATTCAAACGAAAGGACACATATGCTCTTCAGAAAGGCTACGTTTCAATTATTCGAAGAGCAAGAATGTCTTGTAAGACAGTAGGGGACATTTTGAATCAAAACTAAATTTGTGTTACTTAATAAAACATTATATTACGCATTTCCGTGGTTTAAATACTCTATGTAAGAAAACTTTACATTTAGTACTTAAAAAAGGGTTTTCGCCTTTATCATTTTACTATAATTCAACCATCGAATGATGTTGATCCGAATATACAATTTATTTTTGCATTTAGTTCCTTGACAGAATTTAAATGAAAGTGTATACAAAATACTGGTGCGCAAAAACGAAAAATTAGGTAATTGAAAAAGAAAACGTAGCTGTTCGGAAAATTGTGTCGGGGATACTTTAGAAAGTCATTACCTCAATGCCAATAAATCTGCAAAGTGTCTTAGAAATAAAAATTTAAACACTTGTAGTGTATGAAAAAAAAAGACATTTAATGTGTCTATTACGTTACCTACGAGATACATTTTTATTTTGAAAGAAACACTGCACTGCTAAGCGTATTATCAATTTGCATTAATTCCACATTTCTTCTTATTATTATTATTCAATAGACTTTGTAACTTCTTGTACACACAAAAATATTTGGTACATATAAGCGGAATTTGATCTATTTGCGTACTGACCTAGACAAAGTTTAAATTTGAAAGCTTCGACGGCAAATAAAGAATGGAATTGGAATTACGGTTTTTGTTTTCTTTTGATACGATCTACACAGTTACTTTGTTTTATACGACAATTTATAACCACCTGTATATATTTTTCTTTAATAAGATATTATGTACTTATTGTTACAGGATTTGAAATAAACTACTGTTTTCTTTATCACAATTCTATCAATTTTATACTTATTATTATTTACATAATTGTAGGGAAGGGCAGTTCATGTTTTACAACCACCGCATTAGGCTCAATCCCGATGTAATAGACTTTAGAAGAAACCAAAATAACAAAATTAATGAAGCATTGCCCAGAATGGTTATTGGTTTGGCTTATATACATCAACAATATGGGAGATTAAGTTGGAAAGATTTAGTGGCTCCATCAATCAATTTGGCACAGTAAGTATATTGTCTTGTTAAAAATGTTAGTCAAAATAAGTACATGTCTACCTTAACTACTTAAAATTTTTAGATTCGACCCGACATATTGCATCTGCAACAATGGCTTATTTATTAAATTTAAACATTGAACAAATTAATTTATCAAAATTAAAGTTTAACTGTCTATTTACTAGTCTATTCATTCGGTCAGTCAATTTATTACTCAAGGTAGTTCAAAAAACAGGACATAGTCAAAACTGTCTATAGCTTTATGGTCAAAATATTGCCAAACATACATAGATACATTTTTGTTCATTATTTATATAAAATATAATAATAAACAAACTTAATTAATATGTAGAATGACTAAATAGACAACCTTGATAAAATAAATTTTGAAAATACTGAGTAAACAGCAATATTTTAATTGTTTTAGAAGATTTCTGGTACCGCAAGTTGTTGTGTCGGCCATAAAAAATGCCAATGTCCAAAATTTATATGGAAACTTAGAACCAGGTCAAGTAATTTCATTGAAGACATTGGCCAATACTCTACAAAATATTGCTGATATTATAGAAGAGGGTAAATTAAAACCATTTTCTAGTGTAAATTTTAGAATATATTATTTCCGATCTTAGTTTGTTTACAAGATTAATATAAACCTATATCTGGTGTAAACGTAAATTTTATAACAGTTAATACAACGGCAATAATATACTCGCTTTTTGAGTAGTTAACTTATGATTATGAAACATCAGATGTCAGCCATTTAATTGATTTTCAGAAATACAATTTCAATCTATTGAAACAAAGTAAAATATGCTTGCGCTTTATGCACGACCATAAAATATCAACTTAAGAGATTTTAAAGCAAAATTAAAAAATACCTAGCTAAAATGCACAATTTTTAGATTTATATAATTACATCACATTAGAAAATACTCCAATTAAATCGATGGCCTTAAAATCAACCTTCGAGACTTACAACATTTACGTACCAAATACGCCGTCCATTGGCCCGGAACTGCTAATTAATTTGCAACATATTGAACATTTCAATTTTACGCATGGAGATACAACGAAAGTAGATTATCATTACAGAATAGCAGAAATCACCCAAAATATATACCATGAGTTGAATGTATCAAGCAATTTTCATGATGGAACTTCTTCAAATATTGCTGTGATAGATACAGATGATAATTATGTATCCCTTGTCACGTAAGTAAATTAGTTTAAATTTTAACAAATGATATAATATTGTTTCAATTACAAATGTGCACCCATTTTAAGCTGGACTGTGAGTGTCCTATGAGCAGGAGGGACTGAGACAGCGCATCGGTATATTCCCGAGATAAAATTATGTTTTCAAACAATTAAATCGAAACTTTGAATACGCTGCAAAACCGATTGGTGAGAGTCGGAAACTTTGTGCGCGAATGTACATATCTCTCACAAGCTTCACGATTGGTGCGTATTCTGCCACCTAACTAATCGCAATATCGTACTGTCAGAGCTCAGGATAAAATTCATGGGCTGTAAATTAGAATGATGTGTGATTGACTGTCGCGTTCTATAAAATGTACTGTTTTATTCTTATAGAAATTATGATTTATTCAATTTATCAGAGTATCTTCAAAGTCCTATTTTATTTTTTTGTTATATAAATTTTATGAAAATTATAGACAAACTTATAAAGCAAGACGTGATCTAATAAATTATGGCAAAAAATATCGTGGAATTTTAAAACAATACAATAAATCTAATCTACTGAACAAGAATTAAAAAAATATTCATTTTAATTTGCACTTTCACCACACCAGAGTAGCAAACAATAGAATTGCCAAATTGCTAATTTATAATAAAACACCAAATAGAAAGTGTCACAATAAAGTGCGCACCATATAACATGTTTCTATTGATCTACAAAATTTTGTAACAACAACGCTATTTCAATCATTGAGAATTTTTATAAGTAATTATAAACATAGAAAATATCATAAAATCGAGATTAAAGTTAATTAAATAGAAGCATGCGCCCAAAATTGCAAACATTTCAAAAAGATTTTCTTCGCTTTGAAAAATTTGTCAATATGTTTCGATATTTTTCTAATAAAATTAACGGTAGTAAAATATATTTCGGACTTTCCACCGCGCACCGTTTGCACTATATTTCTGACTAGAAGCTTTTTATAATATAAATGGTAGAATCTATTTAAGAATTGCTGATTTTTACACAAAAATATGATATTATTAAAAAAAAATAAAACATTTAATCTGTAAACTAAATTTTTATTGTTCTTGAAACGAGGCCGCAAAAGAGTAAAAGTAAAGAGCAAAATTGCAGAGGATTAGTAACAACCTTTTTCTATTTCTGGGTAATTAATAAAAAACAATGAGTATAATTTCTTGATTCTCCGAATTATTCTATAAACCATGAAATATAAAATAGAGATCTTATTGTCTCATTCAAATCGTAAGTCAAAATATTGGTCCCATTTTTGAAGTAAAACAAAGTTTTTAAGACCGCGTCAACTTCTCGTGACGCTGCATTCGCGTCACGAGAAGTTGACGCAACAAACTTTGCTAGAATGCAATGGCTATTCGTGGAATTCATGTGGATTCTCCGTGCTCTAGAAACGCCGCAAATTTTGTTTATTCACATAACCACTTAATAGGAAATAGGTTTCGTCCCTTCTTATTTTGGATACAAAATCATCCTCTTCTTGTACCACTGAGCATGGGAGTAAGTAAATACACTTGACCGATTACCAATTGCTGCCTGCTAACCAGCAATTGGTGAACGATTTGCATTTGGTAAAGAAACATCTTCAAATACTTCCAACAAATTCGACGCAACGAACGTCTCTTGATGCCAAATTGTGTCCATCGTTGTCGTCGCCACAGGATGTCTATCGCTCCAATACTTGTTATCAACTAATTCTATGCCTATAACTTAAATGTCAAAGCTCAATGACATTTCACCTCATTTGCTAAAATTACGGACATTCATATTATGACATTAGTTTTGTCCCAGCTTATATTATGTATTCAAACATTTTTCAAAATAACTTGCACCAAGTAGTCCGCAGTTTGTTCGTTTCTATGCTCTGAACATGAACTTTTTACACTTCTCGAGTAGGAGTAAACAGTTGAAGTTACGATAGCTTGGCTAACGCGCTAAAATTTAAAATTAATACTTATAAAACGTATATTTCATTGTCAAATATGTTATTATAACTTTTATTATTAACGGTATTAATTGCGTAAGTTGTTATTTTTTTTACCTTGCAGTATGAATAATTGTCACTATCAATTCTCTTTTTACTACAACTTGCCGAATTTCTGTTAGTACGGTACAGATCACGAGAACTATCTTTATATTTGTCTATAATAACAAATATTAATAAAATAACTTTCTTTATTACCATGTAAAATTTATTTACGGTATCCATTAAATTTTAAAGTATTGTATGATGATCATGATTACAATACTACATTCTTACTATTATTATTTACTCACAATCACAATAACACAAAGTTTATTTTCTAATTTTTATTATTAAACACAAATGAAAACCTCAAATATTTTT
>JARJEC010153883.1:0-13666 GCA_030264575.1 Tachinus sp. AB-2021 | reverse complement strand
TGAAGCATAAATAACCGAACATTTTTATTTTCTGTTTGCTTGGCCAAGGTAAAAAATACGTAAATGGTTTACGAGCAAATTTTTGAAGAGGTTAAAGACCTCCTAGTTATTTGATCTGCGGTGGTTTAAAATTACATGTTATCCGATTCATTCAGAATAAAATCATAATGTAAAGCATCCCATTTGAATTTCGAGACCACAATAGCTAAGAAAAATTGAAAATTTCTCAGTATTTTTGGAAAACGATACCACGACAATTGTTAAAAAGCAGGAAATGATGAGAACATTGTTCAGTTTTGTTTGTTTTGGTGTGGTTTTTAATATTATATTACTTTAAAAAAATTATTATTAGGTGAATAAATCTTGAAATAGAAAATACTTAAATAAATTAAAAATTTAAATATTTTCTAATTTAAAATATACCATTTTTGTTAAGATTTTTAGTGTTTTAGATATTTGAAATTATGAAAAGAAATTGACATTAGAAATATCCAAAATATTGATGAAAGGGTTCTATTTTTAGAAACATTTGGAATTTAGCTAAAATCTCAATAATATAAAATTATATTTTACAAAGAATCTTTTTCAAACAAAGTTATGGTGGCATTAAAAATAATAAATATATTATTAGTAGTATTTGTATTTGTTGGATTTTTACCAACTGACCATAGACCTCAAGGTCCTTCAGTTGTGTTTTTTATAGTTATGCATATGTTGAGTTAAGGCTTGTTACTCTAGAAATTTACCTCCGATATCTACAGCGCCATTAATTGTTTCCCAATGGCGAATGGTACCGGTAGGCAGGCCTATGCGATCGCCCATCTAAGTGCTGACCGTGCCTAAAGTTGCTTGCCTAGCAAAGATTTGAACGTACTGGATATGCCACCCCGGTGGATATATGTTATTATTATGCTATAAAATTGATTTGTTTTATTGTATTTTATTGTGGTAACTATTTTAAATTGTATTAAATAATACATTGAGTTCTACAAAATAATTGGTTTGCAAAAAATACTGTTGTTATTGTTTATATTTCAATAAACTTACTATAAATATTAAATTATACACATTGTTACAAACAATATAAATATTTTTTTTCGATGCACTATCATTTATAATAAATAAAGAAAGCGTATAATAAAATTACCAGTTATAGCTTTCATTATACATATTATGACATATTAAACCACAAATTAACACATCCTACATTCTTAATACAAAAATTTAAATCTCATTCTTTGGTTCGTTTTAGTTTCCTGATTATTAATTTTAAATTAAAAACGACAATAAAATTTGTTATACATAACGCTTTCACTTTCCGCAACATCTGTCAGGTGCATTTATTATTTCCCTTTGAATTTAAATTGAAATCATCTTAGACAGAACAAAAGAATCACCCAGAAAAGGTATCGCTCAGGTTGTTTTGACCCTTTTCTATTACAATAATTCTTAACGTTATTTAACCCTACAGCTCTGATTTTTTTTAATGTGTTGCGCATTATTTATTGCAGCATAAATAATAAATTATAATAAAAAGCAATACAATTTTAATTAATTGATTTTTTCTTGTTATTGAAACATTAATTTTAAAAAGGATGAACGACGTTTTTTATTGAATTTTATATAAAGAATATTTATAATATCTAATTAATAGGCCAGTAACATTTTATTTTTAAAATATGTATTTATAAAGTTGATTAAATAAAATAGAAAGAAATTTTTCAGTGTTTATTTATTTGTGGTTATACAATATAAAGACAATAGGGGGCATCTTCTTAAATTGCGTAACTGGTGCAAAAAAGAATAAATATTTTTTTATCGTCCGGCAGTGTAACCCGATATTCTGGTGCTCTCTGGCCCAACAAACAAATTTCATAAATCGAATCATGGAAACCCAAAACTCGTGAGCACACACGATTTCATCTTCCCACCAATGTCCAAATGTCCGAGTGGATGATGACATAACATTAGGTCAGGCTGTACTGCTTCCCTTTCCGGGTTTGCGCACCCCTCGTTTTTGCGGAATTTAGGGAAAATCGGGGTTTACTCCCTTTACACATATACATCCTCGCAGTGTTCTCTTCTCTTTTCAAAGCCGAGAGGATCGACGGCTACCCTCCTACATGGCGCGCTTATCCCGGTCCGGTTAGGGTCTGAAGGGGTTCCATTTAATATAATATATCTGTAGGCGCATAAGGCTCGTTTTCGGTTAACTGTGGAAATTCGTAAACGCGTTTTGCACATTGTTTTAATGTATCAGACAAACTCTCCCCCTTTTATGACGGAGGCGCAAGGGTAGATTTCGCTCTTATTGCAATCACCCTTTGCGGGAATGATTGATTCCGGCCGGTCTTCATTTTGTTGAGAGCCAGAACGGCACATCTGGTTTTCACATTCACAACAGATATTACAGATATACGAAAGATGAAAAATTGAGATGTTTCTACACCACAATGAAGCTGAGGAAATGCGGATGTTGAATCTTCTCCTACACATGAGCTAAACTAGTCCACCCACTAAATTTATTTAAAAATCGTTAAGCACATTCTCTTATTTATAGATGCTATTGTACTTTTGCTTATTTAATAAAACATTTTTTATAGTTTCTTTATAATTTTTTTTTATATATCTATACAAAAACTTAATAAAATTTATTTCTATATTAATTCATTCTTGGTGTATTTTAAATATATTTTTTAATTAAAATTATTATATAGTTAAATTAAAATTGTAAAAAAAAATGTTTGCTAATAATACAAAACTTTATTATTGTAACTTATATGCAGCTTGTGAGAATATTTCCTTTTCAATAAGACTATTCTCACGCAAATTTCAAATAATAACCTGCACGTATCCAGTACCTGCGTTCCATATAAATAGAAAAAATATAATCAATTGTCACCCTTTCAACACCCACACTACATTATTCAACATAGATGCAAAATGTTGTGAAAGCTTGTGAGAATTGATCGGAAATGTGTATTAGAATTGAGATTTTAAGTTAAAACAACCCATTTATGTAATGAAAATATAATGGTTATGTTAATGTATGATTTCTTAAACGTATTTATAGTAAATTAAACATCTATGTATATACATTTTAAATATATAAAAACGTATATTAACAAAATATTGGATGTTTATGTATCATTCTCATAATTAAACCAAATAAAAATGAAAAACGCTAATGAAGAAGTGAGTAGATATAAAAAGAAATAAAAGCATCCGCCAATAAATTATAGCAATATTAAGTGATCAAAACAAGATTAGAAACAATACTAACTCTTTATAAGTAGTTTCAATATAATACAGGTGTGCAAAGTTTCAAAATTATATTTAATTGTAGTGCGACAAATGTACAATTAAATATAATTTGAAACTGTACACACCTGTGTTTTATTAAAGTTTCAACAAATATCAGACTTAGTAATGAAATATTTAACAATTAAATTGGGTTGATTGATAGTATTGTGCATATATAATGTTTATGTTTGGGGTTATGTTATGAAAAAATTCATTAATTATACGTATATGCGTTTTGTTGTTATTTATTATTACGGCTACTTTCGGTTTTTATGCCATCTTCAACTAATTTAGCTTAAATATTTTGATGTATATCAAAATATTTAAGTTGAATATAACATAAAAGGCAAAACTAGTCCGTAATAATGAAACATGAATCATAACATAACCCAACAGTTGGTTCTATCAAAACCTATAAATTGTAATGTGTTACAAAGTACAATTATGTAAAATATAAATTAAATTAAATTAATAATAATTAAGATATTTATTTTTAATAAATATTTAATGGCAATACGTGCTGTAATACGAATCAAGCGCTCTGAACTACTTATCATCATAACGTTGCTAATAGAACACGTTGGGTGTACTTGGAATTTGTCATATTTACATAATTGTACTTTATGTTTTGTTAATTTAGTGTAGCGTTCTAAATAAACACATTATAAACTCTATCAGGTTATGGGCCCAGGACTCTTACACTCGCTGGGATCTTAAAGTGACTTTTAATAAATTGTGTTTGAGTTATCGATGACTGAGAAGCTGTGATTGACGCAATAAACATAGTGAAAATTTTAATACGTAGAAGTTGCAAGTGGAACCATTGCTCGTGAAAAATATATGTAGATAAAAAGTTGACCAAGGCTCCGTATACTGAAGCACGTAAGGATAAAACACAGCACAAACTAAAAATAATTTATTCTGACGAATGTGGGCATATGAAAGTGTATTCGTAAGGATCCAAGTATTTTGTTAATTTCACAGACGACAATTCCAGATGGTGCAAAATTAGATTTTTGAGAAGTACAAGCAACGTTCTGAAAGATCTAACAATCCTGCTGATAAATTAGAAAGGAACGAAAATAAAGTAAATACAATTCCACAACGAAAGGGAATATTGCAACAAGAAATTCAACAAATTGGAAAAAGTATAACTTGAAGACTTACCGTTTCCAATAACCCTCAATAAAACGGAATTGCAGAGAAAAAAAAATAAAACACTGATCAAAATGGCTTACTTATGCAAACTGATTTGTTTCCTGATTTTTGGGCCAAGGCTGTAAATACAACAAACCACAATAGAAGCTTAAAAGCTTAAATAGAAAGACTCCTTTTGAATTGTGGACGAGAAAAAGACCTAAAGTAGGTTATATCTTCAAATTTTTTAGTAAAGTTTTCATCTTGAGCAAAGAACCCAGAAGAGAATAAATGAAATCCAAGTGCAAAGAAGGTCTATAGGATGCTCAAAAGTGTCAAAGAAGTACTAAGTTTGGATTCCGTAATCTCAAAAAATAAGTTGCATACATTGCTAGAAAACATTGCACGGACATCACAAGTTTTGAGGAGCTGCAGATGAGAAAGTTTTGACAACGACAAATAAAGACCGCAATAATAAATCACAGACTTGTAATGACGGAGGAGTAAATAACTTTATTGAAGAAATTGATATTGAACTCGGAAATTTATCATCTGACAAACCGCACAAAGAGATCGATACGCCGAACATGTTAAACGTAAACCCTAGAGATGCATACGATAAAAGATACAACCCTTCTGACATTCTCAGAAAAAAACTACAAAAATGATAAACGTGCAAACATGTGTGAGATATCCATAAAGAAAGTTTTGGATTGTCCAGATTCCCATGAGTGGTTCCAGGCGATGATGTCTGTAATAGAATGATCGAAAATGATACTTAAAAACAAGTATTTATCTTACGGCAGCATCGACAAGTGAAAAACTAGACTCTTGGGTCAGGGCTTCTTGCAACAATGAAGTGTGCATTTCAACCAAACATTTGCTTCTGTAGCCAGATTAAGTTCCATATGCTTGCTTCTTGTTCTATCGGCTCGATAGAACATACAAATACATCAGTTCGATGTGACGAGCGCGTATTTAAGTAGTACGCTGGACAAAAAGTCCGAACAGATATACATGGAGGTACCGAAGTATTTGTGCCAATCCTACAAAAACCGATCAGTGTATTTACCAGATATTCCGCTGTCAACACGCGACGTTCATAATAGTTTATGTTGATAATATTATTCTAAAATATAACCAACTTAGCAAGGCCTATGAAAGATATTTTTGCGCAACGTTATAAAACGACGCATAACAGGAGAAAGGTCTAGAATATACTCAGAAACAAAACCAGCACTGGATTTGTCTATGAATATACTCTGAACCTCTCTCGTGCTATGGGCCCTTTTATTTGTTTTCCATAGACCACGTTAAGTTGGTTGTACTATAGTTATGTCAAGATACGATACGGAGATTTCAAAAGTCAAAACTGCGTTTTGAAATGAAATGGAGAATTAGGAAATTATTTAGGAATAGAATTTACCTGCAACGAGCAAATTATTCATTTAAGACAAAGAAGATATATATTAAAACTACTGAAAAAGTATGTCTTGGCGGAATGCAATGCATGCCAATTAATGTCAGCAGCAAACTAAAGAAAGACAAGTCTATCGTAAATGAAACTTACTCATATCAAAAGTTGGTCGGTGCAATGAAATACTTGGCTATTACCACGAGATCTGACATTAGTTTCGCGGTAAGTCATCTTGGGCAGTTCAATATACCCTTCAGTGGGTTGCTGCGATATTTAATAGGAGCTTAAACATTGGGATTGCGTATAAAAAGCGCAGTGAACTGTTGGTGGGATACATTGGCGCAGACTGGGGTAATTGCAAAGAAGACATAAGATCCTACACCGGATATCTATTCAAAATGAGTGCAGTCCCTATTAGTAAAATTAGTAAAAATTTTTAATGTGTGTAAAATGTCAATAATTGAGCTATACATTTTTGAATTAAACTGTTTTTTTCAATTGTTCGGTTTCTTGTTCTATTTTGTTTTAATTGTAATTATTTTTGGGAAATTTGAACTTGAATAATTTAAGAATATATGTATATTTGTCTATATTTCGTAATTATTTAAAAATAAATACGCTTATTTTAACTATTAATAAAAGATTGGCAAAATAAATTTATTAAAAAGAATAAAATTCAACATTTATTTATTTATATTTTTATTCAACTGCATACTACAAAAAAATACAAAATAAATAAAAAACAAAAAATGCGCAGGGAGAATTACGTCAACAGTATATCAAAAAACAATTGACGTATTTCAGTTTTTATATGGTTCACTTATTTCAAATTAATTTGAGGAAAAAAATCAATCCTAAAAAAAAAAAAGTAACAATACGCGCAGCTGAATATCGGACATAAATATTTTTTTAATCACTTCACATAAAACGTTGCATGATTTCAAAATTACAATATAAGATTACATACATTTTTAACAATTTTAAAGAAAAAATAAAATAAACACTTCATTTTTTAATTAACACAACAATTTTCTATTGAATCGCAATTATATAGACGACAATGGCAAAACCGCCATGTAGCTTGAAGAAGGCGGATTTGCACAACAAATAATTTTTTAAATAATGAATTCTGACTAATCATGTCATTTAAGTAATTAAAGTGTACAATAAAGAAAAAAATGAAAAAACTGTAATAATTTCATCTTAACATTTACAAAGATGCGTTCTGCTGAAGTAAATTTAAAAATGTTTAAAAAAACATTAATTAATATAGTCAAAATAGGTAGTTAGTAACGCATCCATATTTGTAAAAAGTATATAGGAACTAGAATACTATTTTTTTAGCTTTGCGTCGTAACTAGTCCTATACTATATTCAAAACCACCGTGACGTCGAAATAAACAAATACATGCGTTCTTAACGTGCACAGCCCTAACGCAACAACAAGGACAGTGTCGCAATTATAGTTTCTACAGTGCTTCTATTATCATCTAGAATTTCTGCCTTTGATTTCTGCTTCATAGACATTTAAAATAACTTTTACACCTAAATGAGTTATTTTGCGTCATTTGCGTGTTAGGCTCATCTGGTTTCCATATAAATCTATGTATGAAATCTCACTTTAATAGAGTCTGGATTGAGCAGTAGAACACCCTGCAAACGACCAATCGCATTTAGGCTTGCTTATGTTCACGTACCGATCAAGCGGATTGGTTTGTTTACTCGACTCCTCGGTGGATATGAATATAGTATAGTAACAAAAGTTTGAGTTTGTTACTGAAAATTTTGGATTTTTTTTTCTCCTGAGGTGGTTCGTCAAGCGTCTCTGCACTGCTGTCCTGATTGGTCTTATTGTGCACCTTATTGTGCATCTTACACCTTTACCAGTTCTGTCTTTTTTATAAATTGATTATGCTTTTTTAGTGTTGGCGGCATTAGACATATAGAGGTTAAATGTCAGTTGACAAATAATAACGAAAATAGGGTTGATATTGACCTCTTGACACTGTTGTCATAGCTATTGCTGGGCGTGCGGGTATGGCATATAGTTCACACAAACTAAAACTATTCGTAAAAGCAATTGCATTATAATTAAAACTGATGTTACTATAGCCCATTTGCACCACTGTCAGTTAAAATTTTTATCTTTGGATATAGTCTTAAGGTGCAGATTAAATCACCCTAACTGCAAGTTAAATTTAAACTGCAGAATTCTGGAGTTTAAAGTGTCAGTTAAACTCAAATAACAAAATTCCGACATTTCAACAGCAAAATAATATTGTTTTTGTAGAACACGAGGACGCCGATTTCTATATGGATTATTATTTATCTCATTTACATAGATAAATAAATACCATTTTCATTAATAAATTCTAAGTTTTAATATAAGAAATTATAAAATATCTTATATATTTAACGTTATATTTGATTTGAACATGTTCTGGTAATTTTTAGTTTTTAACTGACATATGTACAAACAATTTGATTTTACCGCCAACATTTTTTGGTAATTTTTAGTTTACACAAACATTTGAGACGTATGAAGTCACATTAATACGAGTTTTTCCATGGTTGTCAGATTTAACTGTAAGTTACTTAACTGACAATTATATATTACTGGTGCAATGTAAATGATTTTAAACTGAAAATTAAAATTATCTAAAGATTAACTGCCACGTTTAACTGACAGTGGTGCAAATGGGCCTAATAACATTAATTTGACCTCACTTGCTCGAATTTCGGACAAAGTAAATAATTTTTTTAGATAATTTCATCAAAAGATAATGACAATTCAAATTATATTTTCTACGGCCTTCTTAAATAATACTCAATCATTGTATCCAACCTTCATAAACAGTTTTAAACTTCAAAATTTAATTTCGTTTATATAAAAATATAGTATAAAACTTGTCTAAAAAGCTCTTCCAGCACTTGTTTGTTCCTCCACTCACCGC
This sequence comes from Tachinus sp. AB-2021, assembly GCA_030264575.1. Classification (NCBI taxonomy): domain Eukaryota; kingdom Metazoa; phylum Arthropoda; class Insecta; order Coleoptera; family Staphylinidae; genus Tachinus; species Tachinus sp. AB-2021. The sequence goes on along the minus strand of JARJEC010153883.1, from coordinate 4,855 downwards.
TACGCAGCTCGTGCCTGAATTTCAAAAACGTGCTTGAATCGATGCTTTCTCAAACTTAGATTTTAATGTACTATTGACAAACCCAATATATCAAGCTACCAATATCACAACACCAAATTGGTCATCAATTAAAAATAGATTAAATAATAAAGTTTAAAGTGAATTATATTATTTCACGTTGCTGCAGGCGGGAACAATGAAAGGCAGATAATTGTTTTGTAAATGCAATTAGTTAGTTCATCTATGTGCTTTCCGTATTGCATTAAAGCAGGGGATGAAGTAATCTGCGAGTTTATCCGTGGATAAATAAAAGTAGCCCATCAAGGAGAGAGATTAAAAAACAAATATTTTTATTAGACTTAGTGCACTCTTTGCTATAGTTGTTTTAATGTTGAAAGGTACTATAACAAATTGATAACTTTACTTCGGGTAAAATACATAATATTATTTAAATATTTTTGCTTCATTAGTGCATCTTTATAATGGTAATATAGAAAATTTAAATATTAATAGATTTAGGTATGCAATGTGATCTATAAAAACTAAGCAAGTTTGTTTAAATCTATTAGCGGCCATCTTTATAAACAATGAAAATATCCCCAAGTTTATTTAAATATTGTAAAGTGTAAAATCGAATTTTGAATATCTTAGTAAGTAGTCTAATAAAATTTATATAAAAAAAAGTGAAAACAGAATATTTTGTAATATTTAAAATCATTTCGTTATTGTCATTTCCGGTTAAACGGTAAGAACTCACCCACATGTTGTATTGTGATAAATCAGCCACATACTTTAAATCATGTATAATAAATATTTATTATTACACAATTTATTTATTTCAAAATAAAAAATTATGTACTATTTGCAACAATAAAATATACTGTTTTAATTACGCAAAGTAACAAGATGTATATCATTTAAATCATATTACAACCTTCTTGAATGGTTTCCTTTGGAAATGTTACAGAAAAACAAGAACACCCTTTGAATTTTCAGTACCATTGTTTGGTGATCAAGTTTCCGAATCACTAAATTTACGATATTGAGATTATCTACACACATATTCATCGTATGTTAAAATCCTCGGGGTACCTGCGCGCAATTTGAGCAGAACGAATTTTGTGTAACCCGGCATTTCTTCTCCTTTCACAAAACATTTTCCAAAAATGCAAGAATTGCAAATGCATCGTCGCAACAAAGGCCATCCCTTTATGCATATAAGAAAGTGGAGGGTCATAATGGGGTAGTTCAGGTAACACGAGTAATGGAATCGCCTTGACCAGGTAAATAATTCCATATTGCATCTCTCACTCGTATGTGGTTACCATTCTGAAGGTGCTGAATGAGGATGGCGATATAGATGCAAAGTGCTCTCGGGGGTTTGTTGCATTGTGATTCAAACCTGTGTCGAGTTCCGCATATTCAAAGGTCTAGATTTATGTAAGATTCATAATACTTTCGCATGGACGTGGGAACGCAAATATGCGAGGAAATGGGTTGTCTAGATGGACAGGGGGTGACGTTTCGCCCAAATATGAGTCTGCACACACAATGTTACCGGTTATTGATTGCGACCGGTGAATTGCGGAACGTGGGAAGGAAACAAACGCGGATTTGGATGTGACGAGTATAAATATCGTTTTGATTACCCCTGTCACTCGGACTGGATGCTTCGACATTTCTACCCATTTCCTCGAATCCTTTCAGAAAAAAGGTTCCATATCATTTTCGAATATTTTTTTGTGCTTGGAGTGTGATCAATGGAACTTTAACAATTTTAATCGTGATTAATTGTTATAAAAACATATTATTATAGAAAATTAAAGGTTTACATATTATAAAAATATCCTTTTCAATAAAATTTACGCAGTAAATATATTATACAGCAATATTATTTTTATCATCAATTTCCAAGATTTAGTTATATCAATTTTATTAAATATTTCCTATATTTACAAATGATATTATTATAAAAATAGATAATTGTGTCGGGATTCAATACTTAAAAATTGGTAACTGTCATTATAACAAATACATTTCTTATTAGATAAAAAATATTATAAATATTATTTATTACTTTTAGAATGCACTTCTAAAACTGATAAAATTTTAAATAGTTATATTTTTGAAAATCATCCAAGATTTCAATAAAATATCATTTTTGGGATATTTGGAAAAACTATTGTCCAGCCCGCTGAATTGTATAAAAATGGAATGCTCTCCACTACTTAAAAAACGGTCCGGCGGCTTGTAGAGAGAACGATGTATTTCTATTCTTTTTTTTAGTTATTAATTGAAATGTATCGCATGCATAGCCTTATTATTTTACGTCACTTAATTTAATAAAATAGTGCTACACACTTTCGTTTGACACACTACGTCAAAGCAAGAGGTTGATGCATAGTATCGCAAGCATTTTGCTCTAGTGTTCGTTTTTTGCCATTGCCGCTTACAATATCATTTCAGTTAGATATAGTTTAGTGGTTTGGTTATATTAGAATCAAGATGGAAAATTACCAAGTGGACAAGTCGTTCTGTCTTCTCCAATTTTGCATCTGAATTATACCAAAGTTTTATTGACTATTGATAGTTTGACCCCACAGAGTAGATGTCAATGACGTCGTTGAGTTTAAAATACCAATACTATATATGTTGATTGTATACTTAAAGATAAAATTGTTTTATTTAATAAAATGTATAAATAAAATCTCGTTATTTATATAAAATTAACAAATAAAAATGAATAAAAATTAATGTTACCATCTGCTACAAATACATTATACCTGTAACAATAGTTTTTATGACAACTAAAGATAAAAAATTAATTAAATACCAGCTCAATTTTACAAGGAAGATTGGTATCAGTTTAATAGGCAGTACACTACATAGCTTCAATGACGGTTTTAAACGGTAGTCAAAAGATGGACTAACAAGTTTTAAAAAACACCACTATATATTTATTTTGGTTTCACCACTCAACAATATGTTCAACGGAATGTTCCGAGTTTAAATAAGGTATAACTTTCGATTATACTGTCACACAAAAAAATGTTAATATTAGAAGATTGGACTATGTCTGTTATATGTTTTTGAGGTTGCTGAATCCGAATCCAAGATCCATTTAAACCCAACACGACAAGTTTTGCCAATAACCACATATTAAAATATAACTCAATATGTTAAAAATATTACATACAACAATTTTTAAAAGGACCTGCGCACCTAAAATAACTCAATAACATTTTACATTCAACCTCAAACTACCAATTCCCATAACAACATATCCCCGTAACCGATAATTTCAATAACGACATTAACTCAGTATTTTGATTATTTGATGTAAACCCAATAAAGTGACTCAGTAGGTATCGTCGTTATTGAAATGATCGGTTATGGAGTTACGGAGTTTGAAGTTGAATGTATAATGTTGTAGATACGTCTTTATTTCCAGGATTTCCAGTTACTTGACAGTTTTTTTTTCAGGCTTATATGGCGTTATTGGCAAAACCTTAAGTGGAATTAAATAGATAGGTTTGGATTTAGCGACCCAAAAAATATATAATAGACTTAGCCTGACACACCAGATCTGCACAACAAATTAGCGTGTAAGATTTGAAATAAACTACTCTGTTTTTTATCACAATTTAAAAAACATAGTAGTTTATTTCAAATCCTGCTATATGAATTATCCCTTAATAACGGTCGATTCTATCAATTTTCTTAAATTGCGTGTAGCGTGTTATCAAAGCACTACAATGTGATAGAAAAATCATACAAAATAAAAAATGTTTCAATTACTACAACCATTCAGTTTGTTATTTATAATATAATGGTCAAGTTTGTTATTTAATTAGTATAATAATTTGTAGATAGTACATAGTTAAGAAAATAATAATAGTCATTTTAATTAATATTTGGGTTTTTCGACCTGCAAACAATTAGCTTAAGGTGGTTGTAAAAATATAGTTTTGTATGCTATGTTTTATTTTTTTAAAATTATTTATATCTTTTGTCAGACCGGTTTCTCCAATTTTGGCTTCATCAGTTTCTTTTATTAAATGTTAAGTGTCAAAACAAATCTTTGTTCTGACACCTAACATCTAATAAAGGAAAAACAAAGATTTGTTTCTGACATCGTCAGTGGCCTTTATTAGATGTTGGGTGTTAAAACAAAGATTTGCTTAACACACTAATAAAATCTTTGTTTTGACACCTAACATCTAATAAAGGCCAGTGACGATGCCAGAAATGGGTGAAATCGGTCTGGCAAAAGATATAACTAAAACTAAATAAGAAAATAGCTTATAGAACTATATTATTATTACAAGTGTATACCAAAAACTTGATAACATTTTTTTAAGATGGCTAATCAAAAAAACCTAGCATTGTTGGATAAACCAAAAACTATAAAATAAAGAGTTAACTTTGATTGGTATAAAAATATAAAATTATTGTTGCATTGCTAAATCAAAATATTTTTTTACTGTTTTAGTTCATTTATATTAAACGAGCGTATGAAAATAATTGTAATAAAAATGATATTGATAATGATATTGGCAAAAACAAACACACTGAATTGCTGTCATAACTTGTGAAGAAGTCGTTACTAGCCCACACTTTTATTAACTTACTTAGCAAACATATCTATTGTTATAGCCGATACTATTATTTATGATAAAAGCAATCTAAGATGCGGTATTCGAAATATATACCTTTATCTGTTATTTGAAAATAACAAAGCCTATATGATAGATAATATATCCATTGGTAAATTGAACATGGGCTACATAGCTATATCTCGTGTCAATGCTGTTAACTTCTTTGGATTAACTACCCGGTCAGTCAATGGGTAATT
>JARJEC010153866.1:0-13573 GCA_030264575.1 Tachinus sp. AB-2021 | reverse complement strand
TAATAATAGGAACAATTAAGGTTATGGTTAGATATGTATAGTCAGTAATCTGATATATTTTTCTAAATTCGACTAATTACATTATTTCACATCATAAGGTGATAATGTCTTGTTTATAATAATTTCACTTCGATTTATATTTGGGAAATTTACACTTTTACTTACTTTTACTATATTTTTTTTACTATACTTTTAGTATAAAATGCACTAGTCTTAAAAACTCACAAATTGATGAACTGTTAATAAAATGTTATCAGTGGCTGATGCAGTATGACGAAACAATGTAGTGTGTTGCCAGTAGTCGTATTAATTTATTGCATTAGAATATGCATTTAAACTTACTCCTTATTACTAATATTACCAATTCGAAGTCACCTCCGATAGTTACCGGACGTAAATTGATTCAGTATGCAAAAGTAAAACTATATATATATATATATATATATATATATATTATAACACGCCCTAATGGTTGTCAGTTATTTTAGCTATTGACGTAATACTTCATTCATTAACTATTTTTTATCAATATAATAGTATTATATACAACATATTTCAAGTTCATTTGTTAGTATAGCTTTTTGATTACCCTGCAATATAAAATTCACTAAATTCATTCATTTTAAAAACTTAACAAACAGTTAATTTAGGTAATATAAAATATCATGTAGTTAAGATTAAAATTGTCCTTTTATTTTGCTAAAAATAAACCACTCGCGAATAACTAATAAAGTTTACCCTGATTTTTTTGAATAAATGTTTAAAACACATTAATTTTGAAAACGATTTTATGACTTATTGCAAAATTTTATATACTCTTTACTAGAAATGCAATTTCTTATCGTTCAAGTCAGTTTGAACCGTATTTGACCACTTAAGGTTTATACAGGGTTTACTCAACATATACGCAACAGAAATTATTCAATATCAACAGTACTATTAATAACTAAAAAATTGAATATAAAAATGTCATAAAGTCTACTAACTGACCTCTATATCATAAGCAATACTATATCACCACCGACGTAATTTTTATTGACAAATTTAAAATAAATATATAATTAAAAACAATAATTTTATATTAATAATTAAGTACAGTTAAACATTATATTAATTATTGGAAATTTAAGTACATTGTATAATACTTTGGCACAAAAGACTAACTGAAAAAAATGCATTTTATTCTTCACTATTTATTGTGAATTATTTTTATGCTTGTTTGAAACTATGCTATTTATTATATCAAAAGTTGTACAGTTTATAGAAATACGGTATCCCATTGGCTGAACTTAAAATAATAGGCAATGAGATGCCGTATTATAATAAACTGTATAACTTTTGATATAACAAATTGCATACTGCCAGACAGACATTTTAGATATGTTCTTAACCAATCACTGTTTGGTAAAATTTTACTACTCACCAATAGAGAGATTTACAAATAGGCGTCCATTTAATCAAATATTTCAACCAAATCGACTTGCTGCAAAATATTGTTATTTGGCAGAGAATACAATTTTTGAATAAAATCACATGTAAAACGCCTTATCTGCTAGCGTATTGATAAGTTAAAGTAATTTATTATCACAGTAAAATTATCTTAACAACGCATAGTTACCAATAAGAATCGTCCGTCATAGCAAATGCAAATAATATCTGTCATATTTGACAAATTTTAGTCCGTATGTTTATATGTATATATATATATATATATATATATATATATATCCGTATGTTTATATGTATATATATATATATATATATACATATATATATATATATATATATATATATTCATAAATCTAGATATACTTGGTTAAAATAAAAACGAACATAAACATGAAATACTTAGGAAACCTTCCTAATAACTAAACTATTGTGTACAGTCTTAAAAGTGCACAATGTAAAGTTGATAGTCAACCTTTGCAAAGGATATGCCATGTGAAGATGAAGAGTTTTACAATATCGAATCACACCAATGTTCATGTAAGAAAAAAAGTTAAAAAGTCAAAGTTTGACATAGAGTTTGTAGAACATCCTGTATATTAGATATTTGCTAAAATATGTTACTTCCTTAAGTTTTAACGAAAAAGGCTATTTTGGAAATAAAATACTAAATTTTGTTTAATATTTAAAATAAAACCTATTTTACCACACCTGATTGATAAAAAATACATAATTTTATTATTGAATTAATTCAAGATTAAAACCTATCAAACGGTTTTAAATATACACGTATATAGAAGAAAAAACATTAAATCTCTATTGTAATTTCACAAGATCAAGAGGAACAAAAAGAAATAATCAGAACGGGTAAAAAGAAACAACATAATAATATTTTGTGCAATTTTTAGGCTTTTTGTTTAAAGTAAATTATATAAAAATGCAGAAAGTTATTTTCTCTTGAATAGTCACAACTGGCCCATGACGTTCCATTTGAAAAAATCGACTTTTCGACCAATAACTACAAACGCGTGCTTTGTAACCCTGCAGAGGGCGCCATTAATGCTACATCGACCTAAATTATTTCATTTAATAATTTTTTATCAGTTTTGAACTATATTAACTAATTCGCAGCCACATAGATCAAAAAAAGAAAAAAAAATTTGTTGCCTTGGTGATAACAGTTGACGATCGACACATTTTTGTATTTAAGTTATCAAACTAATTAAAAATAACTAAAAAAAGTATATGGTTCCATTTAAAATTCACAACATGGCGTCGTTTCCGGAATAACCCGAAGTCATGCAGTCTTCACAAATATCAGAATAAATTTAATTTTTCATGTATAATACAGTAATTTAAATTTTATTTAATAAATAACAAAATAAAACAGCCTTACCTATGGCTTGGGTCAGCCGGTACAATGATAACTTCGCATTTTTCAAGTTGTAAACTTTAATTAAATTCTTTTAATGTTAATCTGATCTTAAAATGAATGATTATAATGAATGATTTTATGTAATTATGTTTCATTTTTTTTAGCAAATAAACAACATCCACCATTTTGATTTTAACGAAGTCTCTCATAATTTTATAAATTTAATATTATTTAAAATCTTATTTATGCCATTATGCAAAAGTGCAAAAGTTTTAATTTTTTGAGGACGTCAAAAACCATCTTTTCTTCTTCTTCTCCTGATGGTTTAATAGTGTACATACACAACAAATTTATCGTGTCTAGAAATTGTTCTTATTTCTTGTTCTTGTATTTATGTGTGAACTGACTGTTTATAGGAAAAATGTTCTAAGTAGTATATTGTTTCCATTGACATCAATCTGTTTGTGGAAATCTAATTGTGTGTGGCTCATTTTTTCTCGCATCAAACATTCATGTTCACATCTATCGAACTGACTGTTTGTAGATAAAAATGTTCTGAAGTCTATATTATTACAATATAGTGTACAGAAAACGCATTGCGCTTGGTAAATTTTCTTCACATCACAGACACAAAATATGTTTCTATGAAACTGATTGATGAAAATAAATAAAACAAAAATTACTACGTTTTTTAGTTACAAAAATTATTTATTTAGTGGATGAAACATTGTGGAGAGATGAGCATAATTATATTATATATTATAGGTATATCTACTGCGTTTAATCGCTGCAATTAAACAAATCAATAGCAAGCTTGTGTTCTATTGACAATGACAAGTAGCAACTAATTGCAAGCTTGTGATTGGGTTGTTTAATCGCATGTTAGCTACACTATGTAGCTAACATGCGATTGACATTATTTGGATAAGTAATGTTTGCAATAAAAATCTTTGGAGTAGAGAGAGATAAAATTCATAATTTGCGAATGGTACCAATTTAAATGTGTGATATAAAAATGTATCAAAAACTAAAAACTAAATTTTTTTAGTTTCTGTTAATATATTTTTTTAAATATGTAGATGTCTTTTAATGGAAATAATTTTAGTTAGTGTACCTAGTTTATAAATATCCTTTCTATTGTATGAAAAATATTGTAAAATGTCCATTTTGTACCACACAGAACAAAACTAATGTCAATACTGTTGTAGTAATAATATTATTGTGAAAGTTGAATACTTTGCAGTACGTAGCAGCCAAATCAAATGCAGTAGAAAGATTCCATAAAACATTGTATCAAGTTTTGTGTTTGAATGTAAATTGAAATATATGTAGAGTGATGAGTTAACTTACTAACCTTACACGTCTCGGGAGTAATAATTTTTATAATCATCAGGCTCAAGTTTATATGTGAATATGTGCTTTTTTCATCTTTTTTTCATTTTTATTGGTTTTTGTTTGTCAACTTGTCATCAAAGATTAATCCATCAAGCAAATTGATTAAGCCTTCGCAGTACAAAATATCGTAACATAACCTTAACTGCTACTGTAGTTTTGGTAGTTCATGTATCAGTTTTGGTAAAAAATTAAGTTTTAACTTGAATTGAAAACATTTCTTCTTATATTATAATTTTTTATAAAACATAGATTATTATTATTATACTACATAATCTGCTATAGTCACTACATTTCTTAATTTTTTCAAACAGTTAATAAACATAAACATAACCTACACTATTATTAGAGATATTTTTATGTGAGAGGAAGAAAATTTAACCCCTCGCGGGTTGTATGAATTATTTTTTAAGAAATCTCCTCAAGAAAATACTAAATACGACAAGAACGAGTATTTTGACTTATTAATAGCTAATAATGCTATCTTTAAAAATCTTAATCGAAAAGAGCAATATCAGGGTATTGGCACCACAAAATATAAAATGTATGTCAAAACTATATTGGATGAACGTAAAAAAGCAAAAGCAATGAGAACACACGATAATGAGCAAACCTTAGATCTTGAGTTAAAAGGAAGCATTCGGTAATAATAGCCACCAACGTTTAAATCGAAGCAGAAGCGTATCAGATCATAATTCTTACGCCATTGATAAAGGATTCGATACAAAATTAAAAGTCAAAAACAAACCTTATTGATACACATACTGGGATGATCCTAACGAGTTGCGGAGAGCTGGAAATTTGTCTCATGCTAACGAGATTGCATCAATCGAAAAGGAATTGATTGAAGCAAATATAATCTACTAATTTTTATATTATATATTATCAAATAACATAACCGAATAGTAATAGTCCAGAAAGTAATATGACAAAGCGCAGAATCTGGAAAACGGCGCGTATGCTCATACCTATTACAGGCTTAATAAGATTAATTTTTAATAAATGTATTTGAGGTATAGTAGCCAAAGCGTAAAATTGTATATGTGCCTATATATTGATATGGGTTATGTGTCTGACACTAACAATTCATTTGACAAATTTGATTTGTTTTTATTGATATTACTCTATCTCAACTCCACTCATCGATTTTTTACATCTTCTATCTCTTTCACGTCACAGTTTAAAAGTTTGTATGCACTTGACGCAAAAAAGATAAAAAATAAAAAATAAATGTGTGGAACTGAAATAGATTGAGTTCCAATAATTTGACCTTGAAATGAAATCGCCTTTATCACTTCAATTCATCATAGTAGTTAATAAAACTAAAAATCAAATAAATGCACTTAGCAAAACAAAACGGAACATAGAATGAATATTTTATAAAAATAATGTTAGCAGAAAAAAATTAAGCAATATGTTTGAACACGTCCACAAAATTGTTGTTAGTTGTTGATTCGACTTGATTTGATTCGTACCGACTTGAGTCGGATTGTGTTCGAGACGGCCCGACCTGGTTCAACGTATACAATTGTTTGACATTGTCGATCGATTGTTTTGATCAACACCATTAGGCACTATGTGGACCCGGTTTTAGGAAAACAGATATGAGGGCCGCGACTATGGCAAACATACTTGTAATACAGGGGGACTTGGAGTATTAGTTAATACATTTTGAAATAAGTAGACAAAAAAATAAATTATATAAAAATGCTAATAATAATAAAATTTTAAATAAATATTTTTTGTTCATCTCGATTAATGTGTCCAAAACAATAATCGAAATATCTCCGTTTCTAATTATAAAAACAAATTAGATTTAATACTAATATTTCAATTTATTACACTGTCTTTTTATATAAAAATCGCACTATTATACTATTGTTTTTGTGAAAAATCACGGAGCACATTTTACAATCACATATCTTAGAGCACGTTCAAATTTTATTTATATATTATCCGTATTTTTTCGTAAAATAAATATTTTGTAATATTTTTTGATATTAATATATTATTTTAAACTATTCAAAATATCTCAGTAAATATTTTGTATTTGTGGAAAAATTATTTTTTAAATTAAGAAAACTTATATACAAAATACTAAGGTTCGCATTCATTTTATATAATAACTTTACACAATTACATAATACCAAATATATTTGCAAAAGAAATACATCACACAAATGCGCATTATTGTGTATAATAATTATTTTTGTTTTTCCTGTTATTTATTTATTTATTCGCTGTATATAATGTATGTTGAAAAGCATTGCTATTATATCTCCATTTAATATTATAATTGGATTTAAAAGACAAACAATGTGAAAAAAATATTTTTTATTTCATCTAAAAGGTCTATCTCGATATACAGATTCCATTGTAATTATTCAATATCACCCACATCGGGCCAATCATACGCGTTTTTTTTTCATGACGCTGCGCAATAATCATTCATAATTTGTTTTCTGATTATTATTCCACTGCTTCATGCATGTAAGATATCCATGAAGGAGGAGTAAATGTATCAATGCTTATAATAAGACCGGCAGGTGGTCTTTTACTAATCTGAACGCCCTTGGTCAGTATCTGTCTATCCAGCTTGTCAAATATCATACACACACGTACACACTGTATGTGTATGCGATAGTATAGGGATGGATCTTTGAAGGCGGTTAGCCAGTAATTACATCTCCTCTGATACACTTAATTATAAATGGAGATCGGTTTCTCGTGAACGGTTTTTAATTGGTTGTCAACTTGTTATTCGATTTCATTCCGATCTGGTATAGGTATACACAACCTATCATCTTGTCTTACCGACGTTCCTTCATTCTGGCTTGTGCTTTTATTTCAGTTATGCTGTGTTTCTTTTTATTCGTTCTGATTGTTTCTTTTTGTTCCTTTTGATCTTGTGAAATTACAATAGAGATTCAATCTTTTTTCTTCTATACCTGTGTATAATTAAAACCGTTTGATAGATTTCGATCTTGAATTAATTCAATAATAAAATTATGTATATTTAATCAATCAGGTTTGGTAAAATACGTTTTATTTTAAATATTAAACAAAATTTAGTATTTTATTTCTAAAATAGCTTTTTCTTTAAAACTTAAAGCAAGTAAAATATTTTAGCAAATATCTAATATACAGGGTTTTTTACAAGCTCTATGGCAAACGTTGACAGATGATAGCTGTCTTAATTTTAAACTATTTTTCTTACATGAACATTAGTCTGATTCGTTGTTGTAAAAATAATTTTATTTTAGTAAAACATAGATCGAAGAATTAGCTGTTGGTTTTTTTTAAGCACTTAAAAGATGCAATTATTTTTCAATTAAGTTTGAACAACAAAAAATCTATTATTTTTAATCTTATATTTATTTAAATTACTTTCAATAAGCTTAAAAATTCTTAAACAATCTAAAAATAAATATAAAAATAATCTATTTGTCTCAAAAAACATTTCAAAAATTGTCAATAGTAATATAATGAGTGTATTGATGATTATCGAATTTTTAATTTGTTTGATTTTGTGTGATAATGTATGTTGTTTAGAAACCACAAAGGCGCGCTATCGCAAGTGTGGTTTCCTAAAGCAACATATTTTATCTAGAAAAGACAACAAATTTGCGATTTTCGTCAAAATACATAAGTTGTATTTAGCAAGATTATTTTATTAAAAAAAAAACTTAAAGACTATTACCTTTATTTATTATAAACATTAATATTAAATTTATATTCTCGAAATTCTAAGAATTGAAATGGTTTGATAAACACGGTATAAAAATACAAAAAAATTCTTTAATTTTGGACCTAAGGCATTTTTTTAAATTTTTGTTTTACATCATTGCCACTAATAATTCTGTGGCTTATAATGGCGGGGTGTTTGAGGGACCCACGAATAATTAGTTGACTTCTTGTTGGTGATGCTGCTTCTTCTTCTGTTGCCTGAGCCATGATAGCTGTTTACGTCCGATGCCCCTTCTGCCTTCTATCTTTCCTTCAAGTGTGAGCTGTGGAATTCGGTATTTTGGCCCCCTTAGAATGTGACCCAGGTATTCTATCTTGGGATGTTTTATGGTGTCAGATCACTATTCAATCTGTCCACTCCTGCCCTTCTCAGCACTTGCTCGTTGGTAGTGTGGTCTACCCATGGGATACGTAGCATTCTTCTTAATGTCCACATCTCGAACGCCTTGATCTTGTTAATGGCTGTTGCTTTTATCGTCCAGGTTTCTGCTCCATATAGAATTGGCCAAACGTAGCATTTGTCCATTCTGTGGCGGATCTATAAATTAATGCCTGTGTGGCTTGTTCTACCCTTCTCTTGATCTCTTGTAGTGGGTCCCATCTGTCGTTTACTAGTGTGCCTAGGAATTTCGTGTTCATAATTCTTTCTATCCTTTCCCCCTCTACTGTGATGGACGTCCCTGCCTGATTATGATGGCTTATAACCATGAATTTTATTGGATCTGTTGATTCTTAGTGCGGCTGCCGTCCCTTTTGTGTTTATGTTGTTCATTAGTAGCTGTAGGTCTTGTAGGTTGCTTGCTATGATTACGGTATCCTCTGCGTATCTTATATTGTTTATTGTAGTACCGTTCACCCATGAATGATACAATGTTGTTAAATACAATATTGTGCAGGTACCATACGGTATCCCCGGATGTATTCTACTAACACATCATTTTCCCAATCTGGTTACTTCCTAACACTCAACAATTACAAATTTCTAACATCATTTCAGCTTAATAATATTTCTAAATAAAGATCGACTGGAAAATGCTATTTTTAAATTTTTGCTGAGAATCCAATCTCAAATATAAATAATAATTTTTTGCTTGATGCTGTCAATCACTTTATTTTCCCGAATTGAGTATGAAAACATGGGTGTCTTTATTATTAATAAAGCTAGTAAGTCGGTTAAGACAAATGTGTACAGTTTAAAGTGTACATTCGAATGCATTAAAAAAAACAAAAATTCTTTTTAGTTCCAAAGATAATAAAAACAGAAAAGTGAATTTTTTTTATAAAATACTTATTATTTCCTATATTTATCAAACATATTTGTAAACAAAAGTTATTCTATTGGTTAAGAGAAACGTAAATATGTTTTCAAAACAATTAAATACAGGGTGTTTAAGAAATAGGCAGTAATTTTCTTATTTTAAATAATAAATTAAAATATACCCACGTTATGCTATTGAATTCGAGTCACCCTGTATAATACTATTTATTTTAACTTTGCAGAAGAGGCTAGATGAGGCCTGGGTGGATGTGCATCAACTTAATTCTTGGTCAACAGTTCATATTCCTTCTTTTCTAGTCTTACTTCTGGCGGTTACCTTTACATTTAAGACTAATTTGTATTAAAATTATTGGGCTATTTTAAAAATCCGCAATTATTGGGATTTCACTTATATTCACCATGCATTTGTTGAACAAAATATTCACAATGTAGGCACTTATTTGATCAATTTTAAATAATTATAACATTACAATAATATATTGAAATATGTTTTACACTAAGAATAGACTTGTAAAACAAAAATAAACAAAATAATTGAAAAAAAATCGGATTTAAAGCATTAACACACAATTTAATAATGTACAAACTGGCTTTTTTATTAGTTATATTCTTAATATTAAAATCTTATGATTTAAGAACAAAATATTTGATTTAATTGTTTTGTTTTATGCATGAAAATACAAAATCAATCTCTGTAAGTGTTGTAATAGCCCACAGTCAATTCACACTAACAAACCAAAACAGATTAAAAATACCTTGATTAATGATGTTTCAAATTAATCTGTGTATTATCACCAATTTCACTTCGCTTGCGACGATAAGTCCCCCCATTTTAAATGTTGTAAACGTGTCGCCCGAGTCGCATCATTTCTCTACTGATATTAACATTAATTTTAATTGTAATCAATGGCCGATTATTAACTGATTTATGTGTTTTCTGGAAAGCGATCATTGTTATGCAGCGGCATGCTTGAACCGACATTGGTCCCGTCCCATTCCTTATTATAACTCATTAATTACCGGGAATCATTACATGCAACCAGTTCATTGTTGAACTGAATCCGGTTAAAGATGGGGGAAATCAAACTTTGGGGGAATCCGATGCATGCAAACAATTAATCTAAATCAACTATCTTTTTTATTTTTAATATCATGTTTAAACAATCAACAAGATTGGCGAGTTATTAATGTTTCCAAAGCTGATAAATTTTAAATGATCATTTTTTGTATATATAAAAAATTTAAAAACTATAAAGCAAAATTATAAGTAAAAATAGCATTGTTAGATAAATATAACAATGCTATTTATTATATCAAAATAAGTCTGATAGATTTGCCGAGTTGAGTGTGGTAATTTCTTAAGCAATGTGAATTTTATAACTTTAATTACAAAAACTAAGTAATACACTATTAACTCTGATAAGACTGTCATGACCTATTTTTGCAGAATAAAAGTTTGACAGTTAGATAAGATTTTTTGTTTTTAAGGAAAGCTGCAGTTTTATGACCTTTCATTTGTAAAATTAACGACATTTTCAGTTTTTGTTTAAAATTTTTGTTTTTTTTTGCGTTTTTATTGTGTTAATTAAAAATATATTTATATCTTAATGTTTTTTGTTTAACGCATTTTTGTTAACTTTTATATTTTTGCTAAATTTTAGGTTTTCTCTATGTTATTGTTATTTGCTCTTTTTGTCAAAAAAATTTCTATTTAATTTGATATTTACAACTGAATTTTCTATGTTTTTAAAATTATTGATTTATTTTTTATTTTCTATTTACACTCCGTTAAATTTGTTTACTCTCGGCCATTTTCTTAGTTTTCCTTGTGTTCTATATATAAGTACGGGACTTTTTATTTTTAAAGGCGGCTTTTTATTACTTAATTATAATTGTTTTTCATTTCATTATTGTTGCTTAAACTTAATTTAAAGTTGTTTTGTGTTTATTTTATGCATTTTTTGATTAAATTTTAATTAGGGTATTTTTGTATATATTTCATTCTTAAACGTTTTTGTTAACGTATCTTTATTTTTTTAGAGTTTAGATTAATGACGTTTATGTCTTTTGTTGTTTTTGCTTAATTATAGTTTAATTTTCATTGAATTAAATCATGTTTAATTACGTTTGCTCTATTTTGTTAATTTTTTTGTTTTTAAAATTGATTTATTTATATTATAGTTTACATATTTCTTTCTTTTGATATTTATTTTTTAATTATTTGTTTAATTCGTTTTTTACATTGTTTGATATATATATATATATATATTTCTAAAAACTATCAAACTATTGAAGAAATTAATACAAAATTTAAAAAAATAAAATAAAAACACACCTCCAGTAGTGGGTAGAGAGAAAGTATATTTTATTTGTATGCTAACAACATAGTTATTGGTTGCTGCAAAAACAAAAGAAATGAAAGAGATGATTATAATTCTAAAACAGTATTTAATGAAAAGATTTAAAAGTGAATCTAAATAAAAACTAAAATATTGACGTTTAAGAAAGAACGAAGAAGATGAAAAATAGAGAATGTAATAGAAGAAGTAAAAACGTTTAAATATTTGGGTTATAATGAAGTCAAAGTGAGTGATTGTGTGCCTTTCTTGTAAACAATAAAGAATTCTAGACCAACTGTCTATAACAACCAATATAATTTACAGGTAACCAGTGTCACAACGCCTATCTGGCCATTGATTGTTGGCGCTTGTAGCATCTTCAAATTGGATAATTAATTTTTTATTTAATTATGTTGTGAGTACAAATAATAGCAGAAGTGAAAGTTGGAAAACGAGATATAAAGCATGAAAAAAGACCAAAACAGAGAACCAAATGTAAAATCTTACAAAAATTATTGAAAGAGAAGATAAAGGTAAAAAAGAAAAAAAAATTAAAAAGCTACTATAATGGGAACGGATGCAAGTGTTGAACCAGAAAAATGTGATAAAATTGTAGAGAGATATAAAAATGTAGACACAAGAAAACAAAATTCAGTTCTAAAAAGAAGAAAATATTAACGTACAGAATTATGATTAGTTGTTTTGCAAAAAACATTTTTTTTTAAATTTTAATTGTATTTTCAATAGTATTTTATATTTATATGTTTGAAGACAAAACCAGCACTGGTTTTGTCTCTGAGCATTTATATCGTTGCGCATAACCACCTTTCATAGACCACGTTATGTTGGTTGCACTATAAATATTATAATTATGAAAAAGAAGTAATATAAAAGTATTATATTTTTAAAAGTGAGCAAAACAAAATATTTTTTTTTTATAATTTAAATCTGAAATATCTTTTTTGTTAACCCTCTGTATTATTTTTACTAAAAAATGCAAATAATATGGCCAGTTATATTGATACCTTGACCCGGTGTGCTGCCTGATTTGAAAAATGACGAACGTCCTATTGGGGATTTTTTTATAGGTTCTTTTCTTTTTTATATATTCATACATTTGTTAGACATATTTGGTTTTTTAGATTTTCTTGCTTTTCAAAGTGTATCTGCAATTGAAAATTTTGTATGAAAAAAAAGGAATATTACAATTGATTCTTTTGAAAAGCAGCTATGTCAATAAATTTAAAAAATTTAATCCGATTTTTCTGCAATAAAAGCCAAGAAATGTACACAGAAAATCGATACCTCCCATATTGTTATTATAAATAAAAATAATATTTGGACAAAGTATCATTTTATGATTATATATTTTTTTAAATCGTCTATTTTTTAAATTGGTTAACTGCCTGCATACGTTTACTTAATGAAGACTACTTTATTGTCAAACTGAAACTTTTTGCGCGAGGATTTAACTTAGGTAAAATCAATTTCAGCTGTACGTCGTTGTTAATTTTTTTGAAATTTGATATTTAACTTATATTATAAACTTTTTTTATTTAATATGTTTAAAAATAATATGCATGCTAACTTGGCTTTGCAATACTGGTTACCTGCATTGCATATTTAATGTTAACGATTTATTTCTAGCACTTTATATTCTTTTGCAAGAAAGGGCATTTTCAACGGCAATGTATTAGAGTAATTAAAACAATAATTTAAAAAAATTGTAAATAAATGTTCAATATCTGTCTATATCTTCTATAGTACAAATATGAGTCATTGTGGAAGTGATAACAGTCATACAGTTGCAACTTTTGTTTGCAAAACCACATTCTACTACTTAATAGTCGATTTATTTTCCTCAATTATCAAATATAGTTGGAAAATAAAAAGTGGTCTACACAATCCGTATTAAATGAACAGCAGTTTTATGAAGAAGACAAAAAACTCAGAAATCGCATTGCCGTTCTTGTTTTGAGAATTATTGCCTATAAA
>JARJEC010153856.1:0-14053 GCA_030264575.1 Tachinus sp. AB-2021 | reverse complement strand
TATTTTTGCAAATTTTTGTTTGTTAGACCGTTTTACATATGAATCCTAATTTTCAGCGGTTTTGATAACTTTTTTACACATTTTCTAATGCCACAAAAACATTTCTAATATTTGTTCAAAACAAGTATTTTTGGTGTCTTTTGATAGCAACAAAATCTACTTTTACATGATACCATGGTACAAGCGGGTTGCATTTGAAAAAAATAAATTACCACCTAAATACTAATTGTGTCATTTATAAACGCGCGCAAATCACTCAATTCTGAATAATGTGGCAAAGTTATATTTTTTCCAATAATCCCATTGTATTCAAATGTTGTTGCTATAATTTCTTTTTAAAATTTATTTAAATTTTTATTTCAAAATAAGGTTCTCACCAAAATTTCTGAAAATTTGGAGTTACACGTAAAATCTACTAAAAAAAATTAAAAATTGCAAAAATATACTGGATGTTTCACGTAAAAAAACTTTAGCCGAAAAGTAAGGTTTTCTGATGTATTTTAACCCATAAAATTTTTTTAAAAAATATTGGTAAATAAAAAAGTTATAGGCGCGTACCTGTTTCAGTTGTCACCCGGTATTTATATAAAGCTGCAATTATTATTATATTTATATTTACTCAGCCACATATGGATATTTTAATAAATAGTGTTTTTAATACTCATTATAATTTAATTTTTCTTTATTTCTTTTTTAAAATAATCGATTTGGAAGTTAGAAATCGGAAAACAACTTAAATTTTTAATAATAGAAAAAAAAGATTTTTATTTGAAAAATAAAAGTTAATAGTTTTATTGTGTAAACAGGGCTTTCTAAAAAGTATTGATGTGAGTATTAAAGATGTGTATTAAAAAATAATTGAAAAGTCATTAAACTTTTATACAAATATTTGTATTTTAAAACCTATAATAAATATAAAAAACATAGGGGTAGGGGGTCTTCCCAGCTTGGACAATAAAACAAGGCCAGTTTTCAAAATTACAAAACCAACTTAATTTATAAAATACATATTCCGTATTTTTTTGTTATTTATATAGACAATAATAAAAGAATAATAGACTGCTTTCATATAATATATTTTCTTATTTTTGTAAGATAAAAAACTAGTTGATATGTATCCAGTTTTCAATTCAATTGTTAAGTACATAACTGTGAAACGAAATCTGAATTTTCCAGCGGTTTTCTCTCGTAACCTCGTTTCTTGGTACGCTTCTGAATGCCCAGCTTTAACCATCTCTTCTCTACCTCTACAAATTCTATGCTATGAAACACATTTTGGGCATAATTTTCAAATTACAGAAATGGGAATCTATGTAGTATCTAATTATGTAGATTATGTTTTCATCAGTAATTTTTGAAAATGCCATGTTTTATTAAATGCGTTGGTCAATTTGTTAATCGATATTTAATTAGCGATAATTACGTAATTCAATAATTATTTTTTTATCTAATATTATATTTAAATGTTAGTAGCTATTACATATAATTAAATATTTTATCGCTGCTAAAGTTAATGCCATATTATAGATTAATTATATGTTTGCAATATGCATAATACACCTTAAATACAAATTATAAATAAATAAACTTGAAACAAAACAAGCAACTTTTAATTTATTACTTTAACATTATCAATATTATTGTCAAAAATAACGATTTTGTATTATTTAATAGATAATCAAAACAAATTAAATATCGTACGGTTTAAAATCCTATGCTGGCAAAGTTACAATAAACAAGAAAATAAATAATTTAACCAATTTATGCAAACGAGTAATGCTCTTAAAACTAAATAAATGTATTATGTTTCTGAACAAACTGGTAGAAGTAGAAAAGTAACATGCTTAAAATCAGCCTAAATCAAACCGAATGACAAAAATAATATTTTCATTTTTATTTGAACTTTTAATTATTTTGTCGAATTGGATATGGTTGTTTCAATAAATAAAATGACCATGCACGCATGCAGGAATCCTGAATTCGCATTGAATAATCTTACGTGGCTTTTAATTACAGAATGCTTAATGTATTCAGCAGTTATGTTTGCGAATAAAAATTTTCGGTGGAAATAAAAGGGTCGTCCTTAGTTATGTTAATTTTATTTGTGTGTATATATAAAAGATAATTAAATAATACTTTATGCATGCATATATTTTAATAAAAGCATAAGATATAGTGGTAGTGGAGGCACATAAATAATTTCAAGAATTCTGACCGCCAATAAAGAACACGGTTTATTATCGTTCCGATAGATCTACAGCAGTAAGCAGCGGCGTGTATGTGCTGCAAGAATCGCGCATATTAAATAGCCGAGTTTATGTTAATAAGGAGGAACTAATTAATGTGAAGAGTGTATCGGCGGCGCCGTCCACGCGCACTTGTTTGTATTCAAATTAACGCAATAAGCGCATTTTTTTTAGTGTACGACCGCCTTAGCTCATTTGCGGTATAGTTTACGATCGGTTGTCGGCGACTTCAAACGGCAGCGTTGTTTACATAATATAGGTCCTCAGCAGCCGGAAACAATATGAGGTAAAGATGAAAGGAGCCGCCGCACCTGCGTGTTCGAATGGCCCAGTTCACATATCGCATCCATCGCATCACGCGCACTCTCTGCTTAGAACAGCTCAGCTCTGTTCTCTCCGTACGATTCTGTTCTTCTATATACCGCTCCTCATATATTCTTACTCTTTTTTAACAGGCGACAGACAATATTTCATATAGCGGGCTCCAATTCCTTTTAGACATATCAAAAACAATTCGATGGATATTTTTTTATTCTCAGAATGTAGCAACAACAACAATTTCAAAAATCATTCTCGGATTCTTTAATAGATTTGTATAGTTAACATTCCAATAAATTTGAATGCCTTAGAAACTCAAATACTTTCATAATATAAATTTCTTATATGCCAAATAAAGCAGATTTTACAATAAAATAAGTAATTGTAAAATAGCTTACATTAATATCTATTTTTTGTTTAAATTCTAGCAATAAATTTCGCAATTACGACAAAATATTTACATAAAATAATAAAATGATGAAAATTAATTTGTACACAATAATCTTGAAATATTAATGAATGTAGTGTCAAATTTAAAAAAATGTTTAAATATCCTGCAAACACACAATGAAAAGTTATTTAATGTTCAAATTTATAATGTAAAATTTTAAAATGTTAAAAGACACATTTTATTTTAAAGATTCAATTATTTTTCTGTTATTTAAATCATTTGTTATTTTTCTTTTTCAAGATATCGATTAAGTAAATGAATATTACTTTTTAAAATTATTCCAACCAGCGTTCGATATTTAGTATACATTAGGAATTATAATTGATTAAATCAAATTATATTATTCATTCTTGGACTGACAATTACATAAGAAAAATATAATTATGTATGTGGTTGTTGTAATAGACTCTATTATTACTTTTTTAATTTTAACTGCATGTAAACCTTATATAGTACCGAAAAAGGTTAGAATATATGAATATAATATTCAAAATTAAAACTTAAATTTAATAATATTTATTTTATCTGTTTGCAGCAGTAAAAAAATATAATCAGGAATAATAGAGAGAGGAACATATTTTAACAAGGGGCACAATTAGTCAATATAAAAGTTTTATGCAAATACTTATCTATAGAGCTAGCATAAATATAAGCATAAAAATCTGCAAAATAAGAGCATATATAAACATTAATAAACAGCAAAATAAGCATTAAAATAAGCATAAACATTTTTATTTTTCATAAATAACAAACTATAAAATAATAACTATTAATGTAATAATAAACACAACACACAATGCTTTTCCAAATTTTCAACTAAAAACTGATTTTCTTCACTCAATGAGTTCTTATATGCTGGAAAGCTTCTTTAAACATCTACAGATGTTATTGGTACGTATTTAAACTTTGGTATCAATGATTCATCATTATTAATGACTTCATCTGATGTTTTAGCATTTCTTTTTTCCCATTAGCTTTTTACAATATCAAAAATTATTTTTTAATTGAACTTTACTTATTTTTTTAAATTTACAATACTTGCAATATCTACGTGGAACGCGTTTAATTTAAAGTTGTAGATAATCTACATACAACAAATCTACCAAAAGAGCATTTATGAAATCAGCAATTGCTCAAAATAAGCATCAAATGTGCGCAAATGTGATATATAAGCAAAAATACTTAAAATAAGCATCAAATATGCATAAAAATTAAGAAAAAATATTTTTTTAAATATGCACTAAATATGTATGCAAACTAAAATACGCATTAAACCCGAAAATAAGCAAAATAAACCAAAATAAGAAGGTGTTATTTGTTTTATTTTTTCGTGCATAATTCGTGGAGATATACATTCAAAATTGATATCTATATATTATTAGTAAATATCATAACGCATATAAATCCTAGCTCTACTTATGTTTAATTCGGAATACCTACAAAAATAAAGATATTGAAAGTTTAAGAATTGCGCAGCGTTATCTTCAATAATGCTTTTTTTGCTGGTCACTGAAAAGAAAATAAATACAATTAAATAAATAAAATGACATATATCCACTGACACTGACTTTATTTATAACTACAATTGTTGCAAAAAATAGAAGAATTGCTAGTTGACATTTCATGTACAAAATTAAACAAGTTTACGTGAGAAAAATTAATGTTTTGCACTTTTGACATTTGCAGTTCTTATTAAATCAAAATATATGACATCAGTTTTATAGAATGCCATCTGAAGTCGTTTACATTTTTGAACACTTGCACACCTATATTCATAACACTGGTGATATCAGAATAAAACAATTTATTCATAAACTACGTACAAAGTTTAACATTGAATAGATGAAATTTTGAATATTACTACTATTTTTTTTAAGTCAAGTCAGCCAAAATTGTCTAGTTTTTTATTATGTATTTATTTAAAAAAATTGTGAAAAGTGAACAATCCCATTAACCTAGTTTATTTAAAACTTCTGAGTAATATTGAGTCAGAAAGTCTATAATAACAGATAGAAAGCATAAAATGAAAACAATTGACGCTATAGATATATTCAGAAAAATTCAGAATTTAAAGCTGTGGTTGTCCACAGAATTATGCAAATCTAACGGTCTTTTGATAATTATTTTAATTTTTATATAAAAATTGTTTAAAAATTTGGTAAAAATATAAGGTCAGTATCTAAATTTATTTTCAAATCCTAATGTTAGTGACCGAAAGTAGAGCCTTTAAAGCATTTAAAAATAAATAAATAAAAAGAAGAACTAAGAAAAAACAAAAAATCTGCCAAACAGCAAAACAAAAACCAAGGCAAAGATATTGCTAACATGTTAAAAAAATAAAAACAAATACAATTATTATTGAAAAGCAAAATTAACAATACTACCATAGAAAATATAATTTAACTAAAATTTAATTAAACGTTGCGGAAATAATGAGTTGGGATGGACTGACAAAGCAAGCTTGCAATGGAAAAGTATATGAATTGACAGGTAGCGGCAATGTAAGAGTTTTTTTTGGAATGCGTGCAAAAAATAATAATTAAATGTGGAAAGAATTTTAAGCATCCATGACTAGAAGTAGGACAGACATGTTTGGAGAGAAATAACACAAAATAACATTTTCAAGTTTGAGTTTTACAATTTTACTCTAGAATACTATCTACCAAAAAAGAAAACTTCGTGACGGTGTATATATATATATATATATATATATATATATATTTCTATGTAATGTACCAAAATGAAAATAAAATTAGGAAAAAAAAACAGACCATCTAAATTATTATTATTTACTTATGTTATGAGTTGATAAGAGGTGTAGAGAGTGTGGCATAAAGAATATAATTTGAGCAGTGGTGCAGAAAAATATTAGTAATTTAAATATTAAGCGATGTTAGAAATATTTACCATACATCAATGTTAGGTAAATTTTCTGAAATTTATTCTGTAAATAAAAATATTAGTTTAATTTACAAATTGTAGTAAAGCATAAATTATTTTTCATTTTTGGAAATACAAAGTCTGCAAATACAATTCTTTTGCAAAATAAATTGATATTTGATGCGACAAATAAATTTTTTTAACTCAACAATAAGTGAGTGAGGAAAGCAGGCAATGACCAGCTACTTTGAATGTGTAGCAAAATGCATAACATTTCAGCTGGAATTTTTTAAAGTTTAATAATGTCGGTGCGCTATTAATATAGACTTTACTTTTCAAATATTATCATAAGAAACATCTAGTTTCATCATATAATGGGAATGAGGTGGCTATTTAATATTTTGAGATCAGGCTGGTAGGAAAAATGTTTCTAAGAAAAAGTACCATTTTACGCGGTCTGTGGCATGTAGCACCATCCTACTAAAACAAAAAAAGTTTTTTCAAATGCGGTTAATGATGTTTTTGTATTATTTCTTTACTATCGTTAATACTTAGCGTGCCATTTTTTATAAATGTATGCAATTCTTCGACTAATATACGCTTACTTAAAGGCACCTAGAATTATCGAAGAAAAGTTTTGAAAATACAATTTAACACTTTCTGTACGTTCTTAAATAACAACATTCTATTTCTTCTTACTATTATATTAAATTTTACTTTCGACAGTTATCAAGGAAATTCCATAACATATATAAAAACTCAATATTTTAATTCAATCTCTTTTGTTAAATAATATTACCAATAATGTACTTGAAATGTTTTAATTGTTATACGTTTAAAAATTTATTTTAACAAATGTTTCTACACCAACAAAAAATTGAAAAACCGGAAAAATTATTTCAAATATGTTTATTTTGGGCATAAAATAGTTTATTGAAAATAATAAAGCTTTTATAAAAATATTTTTGATGTTATTTTTATAACCTAAAAAGACGAACTGATTTACAAAGCCGTCTTAGCTATGCTTATAGAATTTTTTTAATTCAATATGAATAATTTTATAATTACATTTATTTAAAATTATTTAGTTTGTACTTTTTATTTCATAAAGTATATAAATAATACATATTTTTTAACAACGTTTTGATTTTAAAATTTAAATATATCAATTATTAGTTATTTTAATTATTTTAATATACGATGCACTATTGTTGGGACAAAAAATAACCATTCAATTAAATATGCCTCCGAATCAATCATAATTTCGAAATCAGCTGCGCCTGCCTCTCATATTTCTCCACTCATTTACTGCATTTAGTCACATCAGAGTATGTAATTTTGATTTTATACAAAGCATGATTTCGAACGGGTCGGATTAATGCGTGGAAGATCGATAGTACGTACCCGAAAAGAAAAGAATAATGAAAAAAAGAAGGAGATTTTTTTGAAGAACAGAACTATGGATGTGGCGATTAATAAGCGTCGGATTCTGAGACGGCGGCGTTTTTGAACGACTCTCAATCACTTTCGGAATTCTTCAGTGACGGCGACAGAACGACAGATCAATCTTTAGGGACTTATCACTCATTGTCGGCAGAAAGTAAATGTATGGGAGATCCGTCGATGACATCTGCAGAATTATGTACACCATGACCCATCCACTCTATCAAATATTGAGTCAGATTTAGATTAGCTGGAAAGTGGACATCGGCATGTTTTCTTTAATGAAATGTTTGGAATCATAACTTGCTTAACGGCAACTGCAAAATGAATCATTAAAATGAATTTCAAATTTTATATTTAATGAATTAAACTAACTTTATTAATTGAAAATTAATTAATATTACAAAATAGTTTATTGTTAATGATATTACATTAAAAATAGTTGCATTACAAATATGAATATTAAGCAGGGAAACGATAGTTTTCCACTGATTTATAAATTAAATCAACACGAATGATAATGATAATGAACAATTTCACAAAAGTTTATATCTACGACTAGAATAAAAAGCAGCAGTGGCCTAACCTTTGACTGTTAAAAGGGTGGGCCACTGCAGCTTTTATGTTAAAGTTTAACAGAATAACATTATCATTGTATGTAGGCTTTTCGCAGGTCGATTAGTTTCGGAGACAATAAGGATAATCTTCTTACAATGCCTTGCGTGAAAGGATTTGAACATTTAAGCGTCACAATATCTTAATAAATGTTTATTATCTGAAATTGTTTCCTTCTAAACAATAGTAATAACACCAATGCCATGGCAAAAACGACTGTTTGCATGAGATAACACAAATATGAACGAAATTACTGCTTTATACTCCGTCGATCTTGGAATTTCGTAATCTACTATAAAAATAAAGCAAACTAAACATTTTATTAATTAAATTCATAATTATATGTAAAATATTTTATGTTTATATAATAAAAAGAAAAACTAATTAACTTGAGCATATTTCAGTTGATATAATTTTAATTTTCAAGTAATTGTGTAACTAGCAAGCTTTAAATTAATAATTTAACTTAAAAACACTTTAATCTTTCTACTTATTTCCCATGGACATTTATTCACTAATAAATCAAAAAATATAAATAAACCAAATTAAAACAAAAAATTATACATATAATAAAAAATCTAAACAAAATGATTAAATAATAGTAATGTAGTTTTTTAAGTAAAAATAAACAAACATTAAGAATTAAACAAAAAATAAAAGACAACATTAATTTATAAAAATTTTATTAATCACTCACATTGAAAATTAAATGTGGATCAAATTAAAACGGAAGAGGACACGATCTAATGGCAAGTAGTTGAAAATACCCTAAAATAAAATGTAAAAAAGAAAGTGTTGCTTGTAAAAACTGAATATTTAACATTTTATTTTATCTTTTTATAATATTTATTTCAAGTTTATTTATTGAAAGTCGATCAAATTTGTTATGCTTTTATATATAAAAAATATTAATTGTAAAAATTATTGTATACGGTGCCTGCGATAATGATTTACAATAATAGTATATTTTATATTAGTTTTTTTTAATTATAAAAGTATGATAATTATTGTATTTAGGCAACACTGCATTATGTATTCGCAAACCAATAGTGTCGTGCTTATTATATATCGTATTTCTATATTTCTCTCTTACTTTGCGCAGCTACTCATTTAATAATCGAGGGGATTTTCTATAGACGTCCCCAGTCATACTCATTTGCTTACTGACCGTGTCACCACCCAAAAATGTGTGTGTGGATTCACATCTTACTATAAAAGCTTCACTTTGTAAATTAAACAAATATTAAAAATATAATAAAAAATAATACAATAAAAATGTATTGAAGGAAATAATTTGTTTATAACAAAAATAAAAAAATAAGAATCCGTTCTATGCAAGCACAAAAATCTGTTTATATAAAATTATTATAAATAGTCTAGCAAAAGTGACAGTGAGTTTTAGAAATCATAGTTCGTAATACTTTAGCGTATGGAATTTCTCCGTCTAATTTCCGATCCTTTTTCATAGTAAGTTGAGTGTGGTTAAGTTAAAAGATTTTTAAATAGTTACAATTGAATTAACTATGAATATTAATCATCTATTATAAAGTGGGGCAAAGTAAATGATAAAAGATTATCTTTTGTGTATGTAATTTGATCACAAAATATTATAATAGTCATAAATTTTAAATCTGTATATTTTTTAATTATTACGTTTTTGCAATCAGAATAGCTTAAATGTAAAATCTGTTGTGTAATTTTTCTTTTCTGTTAATTTTGGGTTAAATTATTGAATCGATCTGAATCGAATTGAAAAAAATACACATAATATCAATACAAACAGAAGAATCTGAGCGTGTATCAAGTTTTCAAAAGTTTTAGAAGATATTTTTTAATGTCCCAAGCGACAATAACCAGTTTTGAATTGTTAGTTAAGAAATGTTTTTAATCAATAAATATTTATTGCAAAAATGGTAAAGCGTTGATGTTTTATCACAGAGCACTAGAACAACGCGCAAACGCCAAAATTGGCAATTTTTAAGGAGAATAAGGACTTTTTTATATTATCCGCTAAACATAAAACTAAATAGTATATAACATTAATCAGATAAGTTGGTAGAACGTAACAATGCAAAAATAAAGGTATAGACAATATAGAAGTATTTTTAATGATAAAACCAATATCATCTTTAATTGAATTGATTATTTCAGAAACTTGTCAAATGTCATTTTTTTTTCAATTTTCAGAAACTCCACTAATTATATGTAATAATTTAAAACTAACAATTTTTTTTGTAGTTTTGGCGTTTGGGGGTTTCTAAAATAATTAATGAATGCTAGTTTGTTTACTGCCACCAACAATTTTTGATTTGTTCATGTAGTTTTGTTGTTAGTTTATAAAAGTTAGCATATTATTAACAGTATCTGTCCAATGACAAAGCAGAGTGTACACAAGCCATTGGAAGAATGTTGCCGTTTAAAAAAAATGGGTTGAAGACACAAGGTTTGTATTTATTATGTACGGTTTAAGAACTGTCCCGTTTGATACAGAACGTTATTTTCTAAACCAAGTAATTTTTGTAGACGGTGAAAAGTTTTATTTTGATTAGCAAGTAACAGAATTTTAAATATATTAGCACAATTATTAGGATGTATAATTTCAAGCAGAAATGAAATAAACAAATTTTTTTAAATAATTTTTATTAATCTTTGTAGTACTATTGCTTCTTAACTACAATTATTTAAGATTTTTAACTCCAAATACAGGTTAATTTAAAATATATGGTTCAAAGTTTGTGATGTGTGGTATACATAAAGCAAAATAAAGTAAAGTAAGTTATTATCCACATCTTTTGAATCAAACTCTATTTGACTAATAAATTAATGTATGTATATTAAATTAGATCCATAATCTATTTATATACTTCATAATTGATAAAATGTCATTGTGTAAATACATGGTTTTCCAATAGACCGGGGTTAGTGACAGATATTCAACCGTGTTTTACTCATTCACAGTATTTATTTTGGAAAGCATCATAACACTTTCAATGTAAATTTAAATTAATCTGAGAGTATAAATATGTATTGTCTTTTATTGTTTCTTTTGTGTATTTAAATTGTGATCATAGAAGTATTTACAAAGTTTATTTATGTCGCTATGACTACATAAACATTTTTTAACTCTGCCTTTCTAAGCTCCTTTCTACATATTGATACATAGCTAAAAATGAATTAATTACTTAATTATTTACCTTTTTTATGATTTATTTTGTGATCACTAATTTATAATGACTGCTTTGACATATGCAAGTTACTTACTGTTTTAGCGTAAATCTAACAAACCTTAAATGTCACTCATTCAAATAAATTGCTTGCGTTTTATTAAAATTTGTTTGTTATATTTGCGAAATTTGATTTTTGTTATACAAAACATAGTACATAGTACATAGTACATAGTAACGTTCGAAATTGTTAAGAAAGTTTTTCTGTTTGCCTTTGTCAATAAACTTACTATACTAAATATACTATTAATTTTTACTTGATATGATAATATTTATTGTTTGTATCGTGCATATATTCACAACTGAAAAGTATGCAGATATTTTATTTGTATATGGGTATATTGGGTATTCTAATAAAAACGCCAGAAAAGCAGCTCGATAATACAAATGCTAATATCTAAATAAACACAAACCTTGATTACACTGTGTTTTCTGCACCATTTTATTCACTTTAAGAAGCAAGTTAGGGTTACATGATTATCAAAGTTTATCAAAATCTCATAAAAATCTGAAAGTTGGTATCACTGATAACCCTTTAATTAGTATTTGACGTAAAACTAGTAACAATTATGTATTACCAACTTTTGTATAGCATGAAATGAACACAACACCCGTTTCATTTAAAAAATGCTGTAGATGTCCACAACAATTTTGTTGCTTGTTACTTCAGCAACATGCACAAATTGTTTTATTCATTGCCCTCGTCAAGAAAAAGATTAATTTTTTAACTTTTTAGTTAAACAAACATTTTTCGAACTAATGGAACTTAAAGAAGTTCAACAGTATGGCCACTATGTTTGTCAGATCTAATTTCTTTAGTTAAATTTTTATTTGCGGAGATACATGAAGCAGCTTTTATATCATATAAAACACCACTCACCAACAATTATTTGAAAAAAAAATCAGATTGCAGCTAATAAGATAAAACATTATCCAAATCTCACACGGAGACTGACAAATCTTTAGTTTGTCGATGTTTGACTTTAATCAAAATTATATAACATAAAACTTTAGCTCAAAAACAAAAATCTATCAGCTCAATTTTAAACTCAATCAAACTTATCAAGGCAATTAAACAAGCGGAGCAAATTGTTTTGGTTTTCAAAACCTCATTAGTATAAGAGTTTGATGTTTAATTTATCTATTTTTATAATAATACAGCAATAAAATGCATATATCTCAAAAAGCTAGTTGAGATATTGAAATCACCAAAATAAACCTTTGTAACTTAGAAAAGACCAATCTTTCATATATTACATGCAAAAAGTTTAAACATCATAAATCAAAAATACAGGGCAAATGTCTTTTTAGAAATGTTTATAAATTGCGCGCTCTACAAGGAATCGGAATCGGAAAGTAACTCATATTTCTCGTTCTGAAAAACATAAAGGTGTACCAATACGTTTAGCGGTTTTCAAATATATATAATATATATATAATAAATATATATATATTTAATTAACGTTGAACTCCCTGTATATACTAAACGAGTTACATTTTTAACTAAAACGATATTATCTATCTCCATTTACTCTATGACCACTTACTTACGAGGCACCCTGAATATGGAAATTAAAAATTCTTGTATTTTTTAGACACATACAAATTGGATCATTTAAGAAAAAAAAGTTTAGAATTATCACTGCTATTATCTGATAATGTTGAGTCTTAGTACTTGTAGAACGCCCTATAAAGATATTTAATATATTTTAAATAAATATTGCTTTGGTCACTGTAAAATATTGCCTGACAAAATAAAATTTAAATAAGAACTAACGTAAATATTGCGTTTCAATTATTTTATATGATTCTGCGGGGTACGCTACTATCATATTGCATATATTTTTATGTTTTATTATGTTTGCAAACTTTTTTTAAAAGATTTATTTATTTGCATCTAACTGTATGCAATGGTGTATGATTTCTATTTGGCTTACATTATATTATTGATACTCTCAATTATGTCGAAACGCATTTTTTTTCAGATGAGGAGACTGACAATAAATTATTATTTCAAACCCAAAATAGTAAAAATTCTAAAAGACTGCATTGAGACAAACTTCTCATTTATCGATAAAAGTCAATGTGTTGGTTCCTGTGTTAAGCATTTTTTTAGAACTTTTGCAACAGTCGTTCTTGTTATATTTTCCAAATTAAAAAAAACTTTTCATAACAATGGAGTGTTGTATTCCGATGAACTCAAGAATTTGCATGAGACTTTCTTTCTATTGAAAAAGGTCTCGACTTTTTTGACGGAATACAACAAATATAAACATAAATACAAATGTGCCCTTCAACAAGCTAAACTTAATAGATCAAGTAACAAAATAATGGCAATGTGGTCTGTAATAAATAAAAATAGATCAAACTGTGATAATAATAAAAACTGTGATAATATAATATGTGATGTAGAACCTGATGATTTTAACAAGTATTTTACAAATACTGCTAACACGATTTTATCTGATATACCAATATCTCACACAGACCCATTGGCATTTATGTATGCAAGTGCTTCCTGTGGGAAGTATTTTTTCTTTATTGAAGAAGGTAGGTGAAGTTGAAGTTATGGATGCTATTTTATCTTTAAAAAATTCAAATGCTAGAGATGTGTATGGCATGCCAATTGAAGCCATTAAAAATGTAAAAGATATCATTATCTCGACACTAACAAAACTGATAAACGCCAGCATCAGGCAAAACCTCTTTCCCAGCTGCCTAAAAATTGCCATGGTTATACCGCTAGATAAAAAAGGGAGTTATGCCAATATTAATAATTATCGGCCAATTTTGATACTGCCGATTGTATCAAAGATTTAAAAAAAAATCTTTTCAAACAAATCATTTTTTATCTAGATGATGAATATATCTTGAAT
>JARJEC010153852.1:0-10407 GCA_030264575.1 Tachinus sp. AB-2021 | reverse complement strand
GCATACAAATATTTTAGAGCAATCTTTCTTAATTTTTTTGTTCTGTAATTTATTTTTTTACAACATTTTTTAAAGAATGTATGTATAATATAAGATATGTAGTTATGATATGAGTTTTTATTATTTATATGTATGGGCAATTTGTAGAAATTAAAACTGTTTTATATATTTTTTAATATTTCAAATTTATGATCCTTGGTAAATTCATAAAATATTATAAAAAAAAAGAATTTTTCTGCAACACCCAAAATGTTTCTTGAAACCCGCGATGAATTGCAACACGCACTTTGCAAATCATTGCGTTAGAAAATAACAAGAATTGACTAACAAATTGGTAATTTTTTTCAGAAAATAAAATTTTAAAATATATAGATTGTGCACTGATTGGTTAATCAAATTAGATCTTACTTTTTACTAAACTCTCTGAAGTTGAAAACACTCTTTCACTTGCCAAAGATGTTAGTTTAATAGTTTTTTAAGCACCAAATTATGATTTAAATTTTTTGATTCTTTATTTGATGCCTCAAATAGAATTTTTTAAAATTGGTTTTTGAAAACCAACAAGCCCTAGTATTAAACATATTATATAAATTTTAAACATAAGCGTATAATTACTATTTTTTATAGGTAGTAGATACAGTAACCGGTGAAAAATTAGGTCCACACAAAGCAGGAGAATTGCACTTACATAGTAATTATATGATGAACGGATATTTTAATCAAGATAGTGCTTCAGCATTTGATGAAGAAGGATTTGTAAAAAGCGGCGATGTGGGCCACTTTGATGAAGATTGTTGTATATATGTCTACGACCGTATAAAAGATATGTTCAAATATCAAAGTTGGCACATAGTTCCGGCTTCAATCGAATCAGTTGTTTTGGAACATCCAGATGTAGCGGAAGCTGTTGTATTTGGAATTCCATGTGCTGAAGATGAACATGAACCAGCCGCCGCTGTAATTTTAAAACAGGGATCCAAAGCGACCATTAATGATATTAAAGAATTTGTTGATCAGCGAGTTTTAGATAGACAAAAACTACGTGGAGGCGTATTTTTATTTGATGTTTTTCCAAAAACTCCAACTGAAAAAATATCAAGAAGAAAAATACAAGAAGTGGTATTACAAAATATGCCTGATATTAAAACATTATAATTCTTTTAATCATATCATAATTTGTTTGGCAACTTTTTATTTATATAGATATTTCTATAGAATTAATTATTTTTGTATTAACTACGTGTCTATGCAAAGAGATATGAACGCGCAGCAACACTTTAAAATATAGTTCAAACCATAGTTAAAAATCAATTTAGTTATATTATGAAGTTAATAAAATGGCATTAGTAGTAGTAAATATATTAGTTTTAATAATGGAAAATCACAAGTCTGATAAAAGCGATCTCGCTTCTTGGGCTTTATAGAATCGCTGACTAAATAAGACCTCGGGGGTATAATTTTTCTGGTTTCCCACCACATTTATTTCACCATTCTCAGTCAGCGCTTTCTTGCCTCATTCATGCTAATTGCAAATTAACCTTTTTTTATTCTTTTAGATATACATCAGGAAGATTTTTTGTTATAAAAGACACAATATGATTGATTCTTTCACATTAATCTATTACAGTATACTTTTTAAACAACGCTGTTTCTAGTTTGGATATCTCAATGTCGTTTTAAAAATGCATGCCATTTTCCTTCGCACCGAAACAGTTTTTCTTTCAGTAATAATAAATGATGATACGTTCTAAATTACTTATAGCAAAACTTGCGGAATTTAGTGATATTGTATTAATGACTTAAACGCCAATCTAAATTTAACTTAAGCCAATTACAGCTTTGCATTATATATTATTATAGCAAGTGTTTAAATATTTAAAGAAATTGAGTTAAAGAAACAACATACGAAATATATTATAATATATTATTATTTCATGTATTTTTTATTAATTTATAAGTAATAAATGCACAATTCAAAAGCTATAAATTTTTTTTATAGTTAGCTTGTTTTCTTATGCTTGAGCGGGTATTATCAAATTTCGCTAACACCGGGGTGGTCGTAAAAATAAAGATAAAACGACAAGAGCTGTAACTTCTTTATTTGTTATCCGATTTTTAAAAACAAAAAATAAGCATTATATTAATATAGAAAACATTTGATTACATTTGAATTAAAATGGTCGTCTATTTATTATAATGAACTTTTGAAAGAACTTTCAATTCACAAAATATATTTACTACATATTATAACAACCTTTGTTTGTAATTTAGTGGAAGCTCTACAACTTGCCACGAAGTCACAACATACCTCAAGTTTCGTTTTATTGAAAGTGGACAATCAAGTTTTGATTATTTCTTCTTTTAGATTTTTTTTAAAAGTAATATTACTTTAAGGTAGTTTTTGTTTACATATTTATAATATGTTAATATACTAGTATTAATATTTTATATATTATTATTAAAAAATGCAATCATTACATTGTTAATTCAATTATCAACTACCAAAATTAATTCATTTGTAAAAATTCTCAATGAATTTGATTTAGTATAAAGATTACCTATTGATTTACAATTGTGAACGATTTTTAAAAAAATTATAAATTTCAAATTAAAAGATTTATTATTGTATTATTTTCTTAAAACTGTGGAAATTTTATTTTTATTTTTTTGTAGGATGTGGCAAGGTGAATTCCCTGCCGCTATATTACATCAATTCAATTTTAATAATAAGATTAAGATTAAGAAAATATAATATTTATGTCTAAAGTAACTAAACCATAGTTGTAATAAGGATTAATAATAATAATATTAATAATAATAATTTGTTCAATGTTTTGGACTATAGTGATGGTATACACAAAGTCATACATATAGTTATAATAAATTAAAAACTAAAGTTTTACGTTAAATATTAAGCTAAAAAATACATAAATTAAAATATTTTTAAAAATATTATATAAATTTCATTTATAGTGTAAAAACAATCGCTTATTAACAGCCTATTCAACTAACTTTTGATTTTTTTTTTCAATAATTGCTTTATTCTAAAAGATAATTTGCTAATTGCTTTATTATATATAGTGAGTGGATTTTCTATATAATTCTTGGGTTGCCAATGGTAGCAGTATATTACCTTTGTGACGAGTGTTATGGTAATGATAATCAGCATTATGACCAAAGGTTTGTGATGGCTGAGCACAGTCATAATTTTATATTTTTTAAAAAACGGTTGACATGACTGTTTATAATTTAAAATTAACATCAACCTTAAGATTTTCTTTTGACTAATAAGAATTTGATGTTGTTCGTTTTTGAAAAGCAACCTTCGCAGAGAATAATGCCGTAACTTAAAATGGAATGAACAAGACTCTAATATAAACTTTGTTTTAATATCAAAAACACCATACAGCAATACGAAAATGAGGCACTAGAAATATCATTTGAAAGCAACAAACCAATAATAGAAAATTAATGTTTGAGTTCAACTAATAGTTCATTACAAGAAGATCGAAATTGATATAGACTCCAGAATTGATGTAGACCAAATTGCATAAATGCCAGTTCATCTAATAACAAATGTAACTATCATAACAATAACCATGATTTTTTTGGAGAAAAAAAGTACAATCGTTTCATTCAAAATTAGTTTATTATAATGTCCAATGTTTATCTAATAAAATTAGCGTTATTGCATGTTTCTTAAATCTTGAAAAACCCGATATTTTTTGCATATGCAAACATTGGATATTATTTGAACAAATTTCTACGTTAAATGTATATAATTATGCACTTGTTCATACACAGCGGTTTATTAATATTTGTAAAAAATGAAATTTTCTCAAAATGTAAGCGATTAGATAATTTAGAAGCATTAAGCACTGATAAAATCTTTGAATATAGTGCAGTTAAAGTTAATGTTTCATTGTGTGTAATCTCTAATTATAGGGCACCAAATAGTGATTATGAATTTATAACTACATTATCCAATATGCTTTTTATAATAAGTAAAAAAATACTTGCATATAGTACTTTGCGGTGACTTAAACGTAAATAATGCAGTACTCAACTATGAATCGTTAACCTTAAAAAATACTATTTGTAATTTTAATTTAAGATCATGCAATTCCAAGGCATTTCCTACTAGGATATCAGGTGCGGGCAATTAGACTTAAATAGACTGTATTTTTACAAATTTAACAAATAACTATTTGTTCTCAATTATTAAACCCAATATAGCTGACCATACCGCTCAAACATTGTCATTCTCCTTAACTTATACAACAAACAATACAGATAACTCTAATATTTGAGGAGCTGGAGGCGTAATTATTCATTGAACAATTTAAAACAATTATTTAATGTAGATATAAACAAATTCATATCAACATCAATGGTGCATGGATAACCTTCTGGAATTCATTTGAGTATGCTTTTAAAACTGCATTTCCTTAAAAAAAATACTAAACTGGCTATGAGCAATTACTAGCCGTGGTTTAATAACGAAATCAAATTAATGTCTTATAATCTAATGAATTTAAACT
Organism: Tachinus sp. AB-2021; assembly: GCA_030264575.1. Lineage (NCBI taxonomy): Eukaryota > Metazoa > Arthropoda > Insecta > Coleoptera > Staphylinidae > Tachinus > Tachinus sp. AB-2021. The sequence continues at coordinate 5,866 of JARJEC010153852.1, read as the reverse complement.
GGTTAAAGAAAAATCTTCAATGCATGCAAATTGACGTTCAATATAAAGTCCAAAACCGCAAATATAAAAAGTTTGTGGATTAGTTAATATAACAGTATTATTAGCACAAACTCCACAGTTCTAAAAACAAGCAAAAGTTGGAATATGGTAAATTTTAACAAAAATTCTAAATCACTTTAATTTTATACAAATACCAACATTATAATAGATGATAAAAAAATTTGCAATTCTTTTGTCCAATATTTTTCAACAATTGCTAATATTGCGCAAAATATTCACTGCACAATTCATAAATACTTATATGCACGAACAATGTTTTTTTCTCTGTATCTTCAACTGATAATAGTAACATTATAAATTCCTTTAAAACTAATATTTCCTGTGGATTTGATGAAATACCAACAAGTTAATTAAAAATTGCGTCAATGAATTAAGTCCTATTTTAACTGAACTCACAGATAAATCAGTTCAAATATATATTTATATATATATATATATATATATATATATATATATATATTATATTGACATTAATAAATTATGCATGTTTGCTGAATTTTGAATAAACATAGAGAATTCGATGTCTCAAAATAATAATAATTGTTAATTATTTCAGCGTTTTTGCAAATAAATTAATTTCAGTACTTTATTGATAATTTAATTTTTTGTTAATAAACATCGCAATATATTGCATAATATGTTATGAAAACAATGATAAATCATCGGTTGGATGAACGGGCGCCCTCTCATCAAAAGTTGGTAGACAGCAAACATCGTTCACTTTGTACACTGCCAACCATTCACTTTGATTGCACATCCAAAGTGATACAGTGTAAACCACGCTTCAGTCATACTCTACGTAAGTTTTATATCAAAAGTGTACACAAGTGAAATGTATATTACTTGTTTATTTGTAAGTTTAAAATGCATTAACAAATTTTTGTTTAAAATTCCGTTTGTTTTCAAAATATGTGGACATACATAGAGTGTCAAATTTAAGAAAGTTGTAATAATTTTATTATAAGAACAAATATTTTAACTGTAAATGAGCAATTTGTAAATTTTTAATTTTATTTGTTATTTAAAAAATATTATTTTGTAATTAAGAATCTAATATAACTTACGTAGTTGTTAATATTTTTATATTGATTCTTACTAGGTGATTTATTCTTTTCATTTTCTCTTTCTTTTTTTTTTGTTCTCCGGTCAAAGGGCAAATTATTGCGAGCTCCGGAATGGTTTCTCATCTTGTGGAGGAATCGACGTTTCTATTATACCTATAGAAAAAAAAACAAAGAAAAAAATGACCTCGACGCTGTTGTTTTTTTCTCTCCAATAGCTCCACCCTGCAAACAAACTCTTTACTTGATCTATCTATTTCATCAATTTCAGAAGTGGATTTCTTCACGTACCGAAACACAAACATATCGTGCTCCGTAAAACTCGATAAGTTCTCTTTAATGATGCCTAATTTATTTTTCTTGCTTGAAATATGACGCCAAGCACTGTTTTCGTGATCAATAGAAACAAATTGAGCACGTCCATAGTTTAACGTTCTTCATTATTATTCCAAAATAAAACGTTAAATGTGATTATTTTCTAATAATATTTATAAATCATCACATCACATCACATTGTTTTACGGTTACAGTTACTATTTTAAAGTTTCTGTTGATAATATAATTGCAATGTAAAGTTTTTAAATGCACCCATGCAAAGTTGAAAGCCCTATGTTGGAAACGAACACACGCTCATTTGTATAAACGTGGAAAATCTAACGCATTTATTTTACCGGCCCATTAAAAAATAATTGAATTCAATTTTAACAAATTAAACTAGAGGTCGCAATGAGTACTAAAAGTTTTTCGCGATCAGTTTGTGATGAGAGCTTGTATTGGTAGCGGATAGTATAAAAGTAAAGGTGAATCCGATCGGTCTGTTCGACACACATTTCGCGGGATTTACCACTGACTTGACACTAATTACGTAGGTTTTGTTTTCCGCATTTGACCATCTTAAAAGCGCCATCTATTGGTATTTTATTTATTATTATTATAAATAAATAAATTCATATAATTAATGTATGTTGGAATTTTTTAATGAAACAAAATCCAAAATATCCAGATTTTAGAGATCTTCAAATTAGTTTATATAAAATTTTAATAGTTTTCTTGTAAATTAACAAAATTCGTCTTTTCGATATTTCTAATGCGTTTTTATAAGTTACGTATTAAAATATTAATCTAAAACTAATTTAATTCAATTTCTTGAGTTGAATTACTATAGAATTGACCACCTACCCATGTTCAACTGTTATTATGGTCAAATGGGGGCTTTTATGGCAATTTTTGAATAAAAATTGACTATCGCATTTCAGAGTAGTTTGAGTTATGCGTGACACACTTACACAAACATATACATACATTCATACATTTTTCTAAAAAACACCTTTTTAGACTCAGGGACCTGCAAAACGTATATTTCCGGTAAAATTACAATTTCAAATTTTTGGTATGAATCCAATACTTTTTCCTATATAGAGGGAAAAGTACAAAACAGATTGTACTATTAATTGAAGTATAATATATAAACGCTAAGCATTTTATAATTGTCATTTAAAACTGATTCATTTTTATTAATTTGGAGCCATTAGTAAATTGCTTGATAGATTACACGATGAAAATTGGATTCCTGATTTATTACATTTGAAATGTCATAATTTATTATTTAATATCAATTGGGCTGGAGTGTAATTTATTCATAACGCGGTTGAAGGATATAAAATGAATTAGCATTAAATAGTATGATATATTGCTGATTGCATTGTATTGTAACTATGTTGCTTGTTATAATTGCTTTTATGTGCTGCATTTACAAAGGATTTGCTGTAAATATGTCAGGAATTAATATATGTAAGATGAGAAAATTATTATTATAAATATGTTATGTTTTCATTATTTTAGTGTTTGTTAACGATTTTGAAAATGAAGATGCTGCAATCGGGGTAAGAGAGGCTATAAAATACATGAACTTCGAATATAAAACAACTATAAATGTTAAGAAAGTCAATGGATCAATCAAGGACCCGCTACAATTTCAAACATTATGTATGTATTATGTTGATGCTGTAGTTTACTTATTTATCACGTTTTACTTTTTAGTGTGCGATACTTACTCTCAAATGCTAAAGAATTCAACTCCCCCTGATGCTGTATTGGATACAACCAAAGGAGGTGTTATTTCGGAAACTGTTAAAGCCTTTAGCTTGTCTTTGGGGTTGCCTACTATAACTTCTTCATATGGACAAAAGGGTGATTTGGTGCAGTGGAAATATCTTAATAATGAACAAAGTCAGTATCTTCTGCAGATTTTGCCTCCAATGGAAGTGATACCAGATATTATAAGGCAATTAGTTTCTATACAAAATTACACAACTGCTGCTATACTTGCGGACAGTTATTATGGTAAGAATTTAATTGGAGTGATTTACAATCTAATTAAATCATCAAAATAGATATTGGATTACTGATATTAAAATATTTTATGTTCTGTTAAATAATACAAAAAATATAATTTAATAATTACTTATCAATTTTAAATTATAAATTTTGAAATTTTTATAAATAATTTATTCATAATTATTCTTTTATTTGATGAATTTATTAAAAAGATGGTCTTTTATAAAATGTACTTTAAAGATACTTATTCTTTATTTTTGTTAAACATGCATGCACAGCACTCTTCCTTACTATGGATAATAATGAAACTGAGCTAATTGCTTAATTTGCGTTTAACTCTAGCTCAATCCATATTTATCAAGATGGCCAGCAGATCATAGATAATTGGAAGGTGGAGTTTAAATAATTTAACGTCTAAGTTTTTAAACAAATTTAGTGTCAATAATCACTTGTGTCTCTTATTGAAAGAAGAAGAATTATTTACACTATTTGCCTTCATTTTATAAATGAACCAGTTTGTTGTTAATATAACTATAAGAAACAATGCATTCGGTTTTCTGTGCCAAGTTTATACCGAGCAAAGAGTAATAAAATGCAAATATTAATACAGGGTGCATAAGTCAGGTTCCTAATTTGCAGACCAAAATAAATAAAACAGCATAAAAAGATATTGTTTATTGTACACAAGTATAGTTTTAAGTTACACTATGTGTAACTTAACTGCTTACCACTTTTCTTAATTAATGTAAACGTAGCTCAGCTAAATTTCGGTAGAGTAGGTATTTAAACATTTTAGGTACTCGTGAAAAACGTCATATTTGTATTCAATAATTGTACTTGTTATTTTTCCCTTTGTGTATGTATGTGTGTGGAACTCTTAATTTTTTAAGATATTGTTCTGAAATTTGAGAAATACGCTCTAGTAGTGCCTCCCAAAAATTTGTTTCGATAGCTAAATTTGGCAACACGTGGTAGTAAATTTTTCTTCAAAATTTGCCATCTTAAAATGTTGCATGCCAAATTTTCCTGAAAGCTAATCGTCGCGTAAGGTTTTGCCGGCTAACTTTTAGAGGAGATGTGTGAGGTGTACAAAAAAATTGAATAAGTACACGTTCTTGTTTCATTTCTTTTCCGCGAGGAATTTATTTATCGGTATCGGTCACCGACGCGAAATTATATATGTAAATAATTCAATTTATTTATTATACTTTAATGTACGAATCAAATATTTTAAGAAATAAATAAATACATTTTCTGAAAACAATTTTGACCCCAAACTAATCTAATTAATTCATCTGCAGTCAATAATTTAAAAAAATCGTATCAAGGGCCTCAAATAGAAAAGAATAACAAATAAAGAAAGGTAGTTGCTCAATTCTATAGTAATTTAACACTAGAAATTGAAAGTTTTACAAAAAAATTTGTTTACAAGAAAACTATAATACGGACCTTGGATTTATTCCAATTTTAATCACTTTGTCTTATATTTTTTTATTTACTTTATAGAATTAACAATGTTAATAAGATATGTTAACTATATTTATTTATTTATTTTCTTAAATTTTATTGAAGTACTAAACAGTGTCAAGTAAATGTCGAAACCCGCAAAATACAAAAATATAAATTAAAATCCAAAAAAATTGGTCCAGATTTTTTTTGATTTTAATTTATATTTTTGTATTTTGCGGGTTTTGACATTCACTTGACACTGTTTAGTACTTCAATAAATGCCAAGTGTGTCGAACAGACCGACCGGATCCTCCATGCCAACATTCTACTTATTTTATTGAATTTAAATTGATTCTTTTTAGCATAACAAACTGACGGCGGAAATACTTTGTGGGGGGAAAAGTTTTAGTACGCATTGCAACCTTTAGTTTTTTATTGTTTTTTGTTTAAATCTTGATTCTTAATGTTATTAAAACAAAATTCAACTTTAACAATTTAGTAAACCTTATATACTTAGAAAAAACACATCTTCTACAAATTACATTTAGAAGAGTCCGAATCTCATAACCAAAAAAACTAAAGGGCAAATGTACAAACACTCTCTATGATAAATGTAAGTGTAACTATTAAAATTCCTATTTATTTCATCATGTGTTCTTCATTCTTGGATTTCCCGGACTCATTTTATTCCGAAATTTGAAACTTTACAGTATTAAAATACTCTACCAGACTACAATTTTTACAGGATTTGTTCAGATTTATACAAACAATAGCTACTTAATCAACAAACCTGTTAATTATTGAAATTATTGATTGTCAATAATACGAGTATTGGTTACAATTTTCTTTTCATTAACCGATCTTTGTGAGAAAATTTAAATAAAATCTTGACATGATATAGAATGATCAAAATAGCACCGACATTAAACTTGGCGTAATATAATTTAAATCAGTCTCTC
>JARJEC010153809.1:0-32404 GCA_030264575.1 Tachinus sp. AB-2021 | reverse complement strand
AATCTCTTTGCATTTCGCGGCTAGATGTTTTACCTTTGCTTGCCGGATTTCGTACCGTACTGTTTTTTGGAAGTCTTTATAACAGGTATTATTGTTTTTTTATCTTCGTCGCTGTTCCATAAGATCAATTATGGCATCTGTCATCCAGGACTTCATCTTTGGTCGAGGTGGTCCTTTCAAGTTTTCGTGACATATTTTGCTTATTGTAGATTTAATAAGCTTCCAGTCTTTTTCAACATCTTCTCCAAACACGCCATGTGTTCTAAGGTTTTTGTTTAGTTGCATACGAATGAATTCTTTCTTAGTATCATTTTTTAGCAGTGATCAATCAATTCTATTGCTATACTCAGTTTTGTTTACTTTTTTCAATCGCACTTGAATCACACCTAAAACAGGGTGGGATATTTCCTGGCGTCTCTCTGTTTAACCCAAGTACCCATCTCTAGTACTTTTCCTGTATCGATTCTAACTTTTTCTGTTCTTTCCATCTCCAAATTTCTGCTATACAGCAGAAATATAGTAATATACTTTTTACTAAGCTATCAAACAAGCAAACCTTTTATTTTGATACTTTCAAACATTCTTTCACCCAATCCCCATACTTGTTCAACTATCTTATTTGCTTTCTTTGTTAATTCTTTTATATGTTCATCTTATTATTATTCATACTCATAACATAAAATAAATGTTTAAAATGTTCACTTTTTTGACCTTTTGCCCTTCCCATTTCCAATCCTTTTTTCTTTGCTTCCACTTTCTTTCTTAAACATAATTATTTTTGAAGTCAAAGTGAGTAGTTGTGTGCCTTTCTTGAAAACGATAAAGGAAGCTAGACCTAACTGTTTAAAACAACCAATTATTTTTGTTCTTTAGATTCATTTGTAACCCTTTCTAAAATATTTTTTTAAGTTTCTGATCATCTATTTCATAAGGCAATGGCCACACTTTTACTCTGGCCACTACAATTCCTCCTACTTGCGCCACACCCAGCTACTCGTCTACGTCTGCTATGTATGCCGCAAACAAGATAGGACTGAGCAGGCATCCCTGCCTTACTCATTTTGTCATCCAAAACGTTCACTCTTTTTTCCATTTGTCCATACTCTGCGCACAGTCTTTCTATATACTTCTTCCATTATTTTTATCAGGTGCTCATTTATTTCATTTGCTCTCAAGCATTTTCATAATTTCTCTCGATCTACAATGTTAAACGCCGCGTTTAGGTCTAAGAATAGCGTATGTAACTTTTCCTTTTTATATCAATGTTTTACGTTCTATTATGTGATTCAGTATAGATAACACACTTATACACAGTACCTCTTTCTTTTCTAAAGTCGGCTTGGCCATATGGCAATCTATTGCTTACTTTTTTCTCTAGTATTGCAAATAACGTCAATATGACGTGTCTTTGCTGGCTGGGTCTTCTAGAAAATATGGCTGGATAAGTCATTTTTTTCTTTTGCTTTTGAATTTGTACATGCCATTTTACATCCTCATCAAAAACTAAAATGTCTATGGTCTAGGAGTTAATGTCATCTAGTGGGTATTATAAGAAGCAAATATGTCTAGTTTGTAGTACATGGGTAAATTGGGTATCGGAGACTAGAAATTTGCGGATAACTCAATTTTGAAAAAGAAAATGTTTATACATCACACAGTAATAACGTGCGCAAAGGAACGTACAAACCTGATTTAAATTTTACCGTTCATTGTAATGCACAAATTTCTTTCAATGTTTGGTGCCTATTTACATGTCTTGCATTATTCTGCAATTGTCGAAGCGGTAAATTTTGCAATTGTGCTTCGACAAGATAAATATTAAGATTAATACATATTTTATAAGATGTATATAGAAACCAAAATAAACTGTTTATAAAACGTTGATGAGCTGTGTCTGTTAAGCAAGATAATATTATGCGGTTTAAAATTCCCACAACCAATAATAGTGATTTTATTGCTCTGCACTTTGTCTATATAGCTCCGATATAACTATATTTTAAAAATTGTTACAAGGCTTACAAGTTTTTTTACCAAAATGAAGTACATTGTATATCACTCCAATTATTATTACATTCCGATTTTTCTATTTTGAGTGTTACAACATTTTATTATAGCACCGGCGATATGTATTTTTTACAATAGCAAATGTTTAATTCAAATATACCACATGTTTCTGGATGTACTGTGTATATTGAAAAATTATTGTAAGTTTGGTTGCATAAGTTGCAATCATTGGGATTGTAACCACAGATCACCTTCTTTTTGTAACTGTGATTGTAACTTGTGTTCGGGATTGTAATTGTAACCATATGTGATTTGTGATTGTAACTGCGTTCTCTAAATAAATAAATTTTTACTTCTAATTTAAAAAAAAAACGGCAAAGGACACCGCACAGGGATCTGTTTGCAAGCTTGTATTGATGATTATAGCTAGAAACCAAAAGATAGCTCACTTGTTTTATGAACCACCATTGTGGTAGCACATGTATTTATTTGTATCTTTGATGGTTTCAAGTATCTAATTAAGAAGAATATCAAGTATAAAAAAATCCGTCAAAAAGGGTGGCTGGCACATATGAGTTGAAAGTAAAACCAAAAAGAAACATTATATATAAAAAAATTTGTCAACAGAATGTTTGCTTCATTGCTTGCAATAGCGATGTAAGTTTGGTTGCATACGTTTACATTAAAATAACAATAAGTGCGTTCTTTAATAATTTATTTAGTTGAATTTGGAAAAACTTGAATTTTATTATTTTAATAAGGAACAGGATTGTTTTTGATAAAATATATGAAGACTCAATTAAAAACACACTTTATGTAAAATAAGAATACAAAATGTATGAATTCTGTATGTATTTGACAATTTCTGTAAATAAAAATATTGTATTGTAATATATATATTTTTCTACAAATAAATTCATTTTATATTCTGTAACGAGGTAAATAGCGACCTTGCCATTTTATGCATATCAGCGAAAAGTAAAGTACAGGAACCTATGGTACAGCCGGTACGGGACAGAAACACATAATCAAATGGCGTTTATATTGTTAACTCCTCCCTCTAAGGCTATATTTTGGTTTGTTAATTATTTGAAAATAGTAAATAACGTTACTGGATATTTTATGGTGATATTCTGTTAAAAGAACGCAGCTAATTGAGCTAATTAATTAGAAGCTAGAAGTGCTGTGAAGTATGTACATAAGGGTTCAGTAGATTTTTTCTGACAGCAAATCGTAGGGGTATTTACAATTTACATTTCAACAATTAATAATAGTGGCAATTTCACATATCCATTACCCACGTAGTAATGGTACAATAGACAATCTCTGAAAGCAATGGAGCAATAAGATCAATGTGAGGTTACATTGTATGTCCAAAATAAATATGGCAGGAATGGATGGTTTTTCAAATCCAAACAATCTAAATATGTATAATGATCCTAATGAATTGCCATGGGACAATGAGAATATTGTTGGGCCACCATCGATCTCAAGATCAAGAACACCACCAGTACGCCTCACAGATGATGGTAATTCTTGCCCGTTATTTTATTATTTATTATAGTATACTTAAAATTTTAATAACATTATTACTTTGACTTATCGGATTAGCTCATTAGCAGTCTCCTTGGGGCTCATTAATTGAGTAATTTACAATCTCGCATCTTTTATACCCGTACTAAAGGGGTAAAAAAACAGATTATAAATCAAACAAACACATTATTACGACAAGCCCGTCTAGAGAAAATGTAAGAATAATCTTAATACAAACCTTACTTTTATTATATTCAGGTAAAATATTCAGTAATTCACTAGTGGTTTAATTTGATAAGTAAATTACACAACCCCCAATAAAGTTATAATATTTTTAGTTACACTGTCATAAACATATGTATATATTGTTTTAGATGCTATTTTGAAGAGGTATGTTGGCACTGGAGTGCAAGTTGTTAGTCTAATTGCTGAAAACCTATTGTGCCATCCGTTTGTTGTCTTACGACGACAATGTCAAGTAAGTTTTAGTTAGAACGACAACATATAATTATTAATTGATTGTTATTTAGGTTCATTATAATTCACATAAGATTCATATTATACCGGTAACATTAGTGCCTGTGATATGCCATCTGCACCAACATCAAAGTATAACTACGTTATGGAAAGGTTTAGGTTCTACGTTATTAATACGTGGAATGCATAAGGGTGTAGAAGATTTAATTTCGAAAGTAACGCCTTGGCCTAAGTATGTTTTATTAATTACACTAAATTGTTTTGATAAATTCAATAATTTCAGAGAAATTAGTTGGTATAGTTCCTTGAAACAATTTTTCCAACACGCTCTATTAAAATGGTAACTATTTTTTTAAATTTATTATATACAAACCATATATACAAAGTTTATTTAAGTCGTCTGTAAGTACAGTGAAATCTCTCATAAGCACACAACAATGATGCAACCAATTTAGTCGACTTATTAGAGTGTCCTTTTAAAAGAAAGTACATAAGTTCTATAAACATTTTTGTAATGGCTAAAGTCAGGAATTTAATTATTTTTTGATAAAAGTAAACATAAAAACATTAAATCTTGTTTTCTAAAGCGATGTTTTTGAAGTAAAAGTTTTATAGTGAGGTAATTAATCTGAGAAAATAAAACGTCATTCAAGTGAAACACTTTTATTGGTGACGATTCATTCAGTTAACAAATGAGTTAGTGAGGACGTGTGCAGAATATCTTCTTTATGAATTGGCAAAATAGTGGTTGTCCATAAGAGAGATAGAAATATGATTTTATATATTTTATAAGGGTTGTTCAAAGTAATGGACATATTTAGATATTTGATAAATTGCAGGAAAAAAACATTAAATTTTATATATTTTATAGAGGCTTGTTCAAAATAATCGACATATTTAAATATTTGATGAATTTCTTTATGTATATTTTATGAGTTCAAAATAATGGATAAAATTAGATATTTGGGAATATCTTACACTGCGAATCAGACCTGTGAAACTAATGATTTAAATATTGTGTTTAAATAAAAATAATTTATTATAGCTTGACTTAAATCATTTTTAAATTGACTTGACTTTTGACAAGATATAAATCAAATAAAAATAAATTAAATCGAATAAGTTACACACTATAATTGATGTATGATTTAAATCATTTTTATTTTAAAGGTGATTTATGACACGATATAAATGTTATTTAAAATAATTTGTGACAGCTCTGTTGCGGATCAATATTAGCTTCTTTGCTACAACCACCAGAACAGGTTCTGAACTAGTTCGAGAACAAAGTTTTCTGTTCCAACACGACTAAAAGTCAATTGTTCCAACACACCCGCCGATTGTTCGGGACCAGTCCAATGGGTCCCTGTCAGTTCGAATTTTTATTGCGAGTAGAATTGGAACTTGTTTTGTACTGGTTAGATTTCTTGCGGACCCGAACGAAATAATTCAGAACTTGTTCATAACTTATCTGGGATCAGTTTGTAAAACGCAAGTAGGATCAACGCCATTGTTAATTTATTTGATATGATCAGTTTCTACTTGAGAAGTTTCACTTCAATAGTATGCTTATAATGGTGAGACACATAATGATTTATTTGTTTATTTGATTTTTCTTCATTCTCAATCTGCTTGGTTTTTATTAGTTTATGTATATATTTTATTTATTCCTGGTTTATTTTCTGTTTATTTAATGTCGAACTTGAGTCTTGAGTTTTAGGCCGGGTATCAAGTCTGAGTAACTTTAATAAGACCGTGTTAACGAATTTGAGTTTTTGGATAAAAATTCTGATTGTACTTAAATGGTAATAAGAATATCTATAACAATGAATATTTTCAGTGTAACATTAGCAGTAGTTACGCCATTTTATTCAGCATCATTGGTAGAAACAGTACAATCGGATATAGCAAGTGAGAAGCCTGGTTTATTTGATATTTTCCGTGAAGGATTTGTGCGTTTACTTACGTGGAATGGCAAAGCCAAAGGACGCATGTTACCAATATGGGCATTAGTATTACCAACTGTAACATTGGGTATTGCTCGATATTTTATCCAAGTTGTAGTTGAAGGCTCAGCTTCTAGATTGATGCATGTGAGATACCGTCATAAGCAGGAAAACACTGGGGCTTTGCCAAGAAATTTACCAAATACAGCTGCCATGCAGGAAATTGAATTCAATGCTGCATTAATTGGAACAATTGCTAGTGATGTTATTTTTTACCCATTTGAAACAATTTTACATCGTCTACACTTACAGGTAATTAATTTTAATTTAATTTTACAAATATTTACTTGTAATTTTTTAAGGGAACAAGGACTATAGTTGATAATTTGGATACGGGGCGCTCGGTTCTACCAATCCTTACAAATTATCATGGCCCAATTGATTGCTACGAAAGTTGCTTGAAAAATGAAGGAATATTTGGTCTTTACAAAGGTTTTGGCGCACTAATTTTTCAATATGCTGCACACATTGCAGTCATACGTATAACAAGATTTATTTTAACAGAAGTGACTACAATAATGCATAAACCACCAAAACAAATTCAGCAGACACAGAATACATCGCCTCCGGTGATTACAAACATGAGTGTTCCTGGGCAAACGTATTTACTTCCCTAAACTTTATAAGCGTATTCAAGTTTTTTTTGTATGAAAAAAGAAAAAATTGTTATGTTGTGAATAATAGTCTGTGAGACCGATGTAATTTTAATATTTATAGATTGATCTCTATATATCATATATAGATATTATTGTTTTCTTTTCTTTAGTCATGAACAATGATTAATTAAGAAAAATAATTGTGATTTCCATACATATGCAACATTCAATGTTGTGAAGTTTTCTGTTGTATTAATAATTTCAAAACATTTTCAAGCCATTTCATTTTTTTTTATTTGAGTTTATTTTATTCCTTGTTACTTTTAATAAATATTTAAAGCATTGTAATTGGATTTTATTATTTAGGTTGTAATTTTACAGAAACGCTGACATGGAAATAAGAAAATTGTTAGAATGTGATAATTCAATCAGCAACAGGTGGGGTAAAAACATTTTTTAACTTTATAAAGGGTGGTTCACAGAAGGATTAGGCTTTTTTATGTTATCTTTAGAGTTACATTACAAATTTGAGATTTGCAGGGTGTAATAATAATAATAATAATAATAATATGATAATATTATAATATAGACCACCAAAGCCTCAAAATTGAAGATTACATTTTTCAGATCATTATCATTCCAGAGTAAGAAAATATTAAACATTTATTATCAACAATTTTATTATTAAATTTAATATGGTAACCACGCCTTGCTAAGCATTATTGTCTTGATAATAATAAATTAAATTGTTTAATGGAGCGGCTTGTGCTAGTACTAATTTTGTATTAGTAGAAATATTAAATATTTTGTGCATTTTTTTGCCTTCATGTTTACAATAAATAATTATTAAAATGAAGTCAGAGTGAGTATATTTATAATTAGAAAGTTGTATAATTCAAATTTCATTTTTTTTATTACTAGAAAACAAAACACGATCTGAAAAATGTAAATTTGCAATTGTGAAGCTTTCGTGGTCTACTTTACACCCTACAAATCTCAAATCTGCAAGTCTAAAGATAATGTAAAAATACTCTTGATTCTTCTATGATGGAGCACCCTGTGTAGGTGCAAACTTAAAAACTAAATGTTATCACTTTTTTTGGTTTTCTACCTATAAAAAGTGACATAACAAATTAAAGAGCATTAAATTAACAATTTGATTAAGTGGTATGGTCCAAAACGAGGAATTCATCAAACCTTGTTAAAAACTTATTCTGCTATGGTTAATTGGGCTAAAATAACTGGATGAAGTGATTTTCGTTGTCATCATCATCATCGAATACTTGTGGTAAAGTGTTGTCACATTGTTGACCACAGCACTTCAGTCCAGCATAGAGGCAAAAACACTCTCTACTTCTTGTAACTAACTAAATGGTGCATCTTGGCAAAATATAGTTACAATATAATACATTAAAGAACAAATAGAACAACTTTTTTATATATCTTATCACGAAATTTATTAAACAGTGACTAGTTTTGACCAATTACCTGCCTGGACCATTAAAATTGCAGATTTACAATTATCAGATTGTGTTTTGTTTCTTAGTAATGCAATTTAATTTTGAAATTTTAATCATAAGTAACTTTTTATTATTAAAATATTTTAATAATTATTTATCTTGAACCCAAAGTCAAAAAAAATGAACGAAATATAATTTATACTAATTTATTGAATTTGAAATTTAATTAATTAATAAAATCTGAATATTACCAGCCACCTCATTAAATATAATTTAGTTAATTATTATCACGGCTATTGAGCATGTTAATGCAAATATCAAATATAATGACCAATTAGGTATTGAGAATAAAATTTATTTGTGATTGGTTCATTTATAATTCAATCAGTGGCTTAAATTTAGTAGTACGACCCTTTGTATTTTTTTAATTGACATTAGTTCCTCATGATTTTTATAGTAGTTTATTAAATTTTATTTATTGAGGCGGCTGGTATTCAGATTTTATTAATTAATTAAATTTTCAATTCACTTAAATAGTATAAATAATAATATTTTGTGCATTTTTGTTGGCTTTTTGGTTAAAATAAATTAGTATTAAAATATTTTATTTATAAAGTTATACTACTTGATTATGATTACAAGTTCAAAATTTTTTTTTTTTTTAATGAACAACGAAATGGTCTATATTACACTATCAAATCCCCAAGTCCAAGGAGAACGCCAAAAAACGTCTGATCCTTCTTAGGTGGTCCACATATCTTTTTTAAAATAAAAATAAAGAAAATAAGCTTATTTTTAAATACATAATTTTGATTGAATATAATTGGCTTAGTTTTCTTCAGTTTATTTACAATTAAAAGCATTTCTAGTTTCTCGGCTATCGATAATACATATTATACATACCACATTTTATTTAATTCAGCATACAAATTTTAAAAGTACCTTTTAGTCGATTAAAAAAAACAATTTTTTATGTATTTAAAAGAGCTTTCTAAGTAAAATATCAGTACTACAACACATGCTCCAAGTACTTGTACTAAATTTTTGGTTTTCAAGCACTACTTAAAATAAATACTTCATATTCTCGGTACTGGTACTTATATTTAATTCTACATTGAACTGATACTAGTACTTAATACTGTATTAAGTACATTTTATAGGTACTTGCAATAGCTCTGGTTCTAATCACGATAGTCAGATGACAGTTGAAAAAAATTTATTTGATTTAGTTCAAACTTCTTTGGAGAGTTGAGAATATATTGTAATAATAAAACAAATATTTGAAGCCAGTTAAAATTAAAACTTCAAAGTAACTAAGTAATAAAATTATACAGAATTCGTTTATAATTATACATTTGTTTGAAAACAAATACAATAAAATCACAATAATATTCCTATAGTAATAAATCACTTATGTTTATATAAATAATAGGCGAGTCACATACATAAAATAAACAAAACACTCAGCATACGTACATACATACATACGTTATATATATATATATATATATATATATATATATATAAATTATATAATAGGATAAGTACAACTTGTGGCAAGAAGAATTTTAATAATAAAACGAACACTCGAATATAGTTATGCTATAAATATAAATATGGACAGTCTATAATAGTCAATATATAAAATTTCTTTATTTATATTTTATATAAATTTGATCACAATTGGTAGTAGCAGGAAGGCAAGTAAGTACGTGGCTTGCAGACAAGAGGAGGAGTTTATATTATTATCAGTATCTGGTATTGTAGGGACTGAAAAGAATTGCGTTACTATCGTTATTTAAAATCAAAATATACATATTTACATGATACTCCGATATTCCAAGGCTTGGTTGACATAGTCATAGTGGTGTGTGATGTTGGCAGCGTGGGCTTTTTGGTTGTAGCAACGCGTTCTATACAAGAATACAGGCCTTGCTTACTTAACTTCATACCATACCTGAAAGGTTCAATTCGTCTTTGGCAGTGTTCTCCAGCTTCTTTAATGTAAATCTCTTCATCTGATATGATTGAGCCTACGAAACATTCGTAGGTACCTGCGGCTATATCATGACGTTGTGTGTAGGTGTAGAGTAAATTTCCTTCCCTCCAATGCCCCAAACATCTGTATTCTCTTTCTTCATATATTTCAGATGTTAAGCAATCAGATACTTGATAATACATTAGTTCTGGCGCGCGACAATCTGACCATAGTTTAGCGCAGAGATCCATTGTATCCGGAATTAAGCCGGTGTATTCACCTGATATTGGACACGCAAGTTCCACAGTTGGATCAACACCTATGAAGAACAAATATATAAATTTCTCAAGAAATAAGCTAAATAAATATGCATGGTATTTGTTCCTGGAAAAGTTAATGGTAATTCATTTATAATACTCACGTCCTTGTGTGATCCACGCGTCGTCCTGAAAATTGGTATCCGCGCAAAGGTCAAAAACATCATTATTATTACTGAAATTGGTGCCCAATTGAAATTCTAAGATGTTGTCGCTGCGTCTTTGGATGCGCATACAGTTGTACTGTTCCTCGCCGCTACGGATGTAAAAAAATAAAATTGTTTGCTATTAAACTCGATGTTAAACGTACCATTGCGTTCTGCTAAATACTGAATATTTATCATCTGATTCCATCATTGCTACACATTTAATAGTGTATGTTTTAAATGATGTATGATCTCTGTAGGTGATTGTATTGTCCTGCACGCGGACATGTTCCCAATTGCCGCGCATCCAATCAGGAAAGCTGGAAGTTTTTGTATATAATGAGAGCACTTAAAAATATTTTAATTTTAATAAACCTACTTGCAAGTGCTATAGGATACCTCTGGTGGCCAGGTGTTGTCGTGCATAGGTCTCAAAACCAAACTCTCAAATCCACTAGTCGCATTATGCAAATCAGACGTACAAGTTGAATCGCCACTAATTGCAATGTTTATAAAGCCCGTTACCGGGTCTCTCTTGTATAACTAAAACATTATAATTTGAATAAAATTAATATTAGCAGTCATTAACTTACAGAGCAACGGTATTGTGGCTTCAGTGAAGAATGCCTATTATCAGCCAGAGCTAGATACCGTTGACCTTTCGCACCTTCCCAATGTCCCAAACAATCAAAATTCAAATCTGAAAGAAATGATAATAATTATGTCCCAATTAAATGGTAGTGAGTTCTATTCGTACCGTAACTCTCAAACGAACACTGGCGGAAGCGCAGGTTTAATGTAGAACCCGACGGGCATGAATCTAAACTGGATTCATAGACGACACATTCCTTATTATTGCTCCCGTCGTTTAATTTGTATGTAAACTTGAATCTTCCATCAATAGGACAATATTCTTTACTAGTATATTTGCCTTCCATATCTTTGGTTTCTACAAATTTAAATTAATTAAATTAATTAAATAAATAAAATTGAATATATTTTCATATTTAACTGAATAATGAAAACTAATCTATTTAAATTTATTCTAATTGGTTTCGATTTTAACAAATATTCAAATGTTATAATATATACATATAAATCAAACTAAGGGTGTGATTATTTAATTTGACCACAGGGTCATTTTTCAAGGTGATTTTGATGAATCCTAACAGGATTTTTATAATGGACCGGAAAGTCTTAATGTTGTCCGAAATTGTTGCTGAGGTACTGATGCGCACCTGCCGATCAGGTCCAGAAATGCGAACCCGCATGCAATATTCTTTGCTCGCGGCTAGAAAGGCAACACTTTGCAGTATACGTTGTTTGTAAAATATTTAGCTTCTACTAAATAGTGGAAAATCTAAATAAAAATTTAACATAAAATTTATTAACTTTTCACATTTGACGTCAGTAACTTGTCATGCACAATTTTTGTCGGAATTGACAGGTGACTTGTCTGACTCATCGTTCTATTGAAGCTTGATTTGAGTGTAGCGCAACCGGCGCAACACTAAAATCAGAGAATTGTTATATAAATCCATTGCGTGTACACACTCGACAAATGTAAATATATTGTCGATGTTTTACGGCCCAAAAATCGAAATGCGGTTATTACCAATAATAGCCAAAATAATATTAAGATATAAATATATTGGGTTATTACCGGCCAACATTCACTTAGCCCACTTTGATTTGAACATGTTTAAGACAAAATTATGTATTTTTTGTTCTCTTAAATGTTTTAACATAAAAAATGGTATAAACATAAAAATTGCTTTTGTTTAAAATTAAAAAAACCTGTTTTTGCTCATCCTGGTTGTTATTGACTTTTATTAATACTACCATAAAGGAAACTGCTACAACTTGTATGGTATTAGTTCTAAACTGAATGTTCATTCCGGATGAATCATCCAATGTGAAAAGTGTAAATGGAATTTCGTTTTATCGTCATCCAAAGTGAACACTTAATGGGATTTAAACGCAATTTACACTTGTTTACTTTGGATGTACATCCGGGATGACCATCCGTCTTTACATATTTTCACGCAAAGTCGCCCAAGTCAGGTCCGGGTTTGAACAGTTTTATTGCTGTTATTATTCACTTCTATTGTGTGGCAGAATATAAATGAAAATAAAAAGAATATTTTGTTGGCTATAATAAAATCGGTTTTTTACAATTATCCGACTAACACAAATAAAATTAGTAAAAATGACGGCTTTTGCAAATTCTACGAAAAATTTCCGATGGATTACGTTTTTTTGGAATATTTTATCCGCAAACGTTGCGGTTTTTATGCCCCAAATTTATCAAAGTTGAAGTTAAAAAATGACATCAAAAGTAAAAAAAATGTATAATTATTTTTTCTTAGAGTCTTCTATCAACATAATGATAGAATAAAAAATATAAAACTAACCACCCCCGGACCGTAGCTTTTTTTAATATGAAATTACCAATTTCAGTTTTCTCGTTTAGTGACAGAACATGAAAAACTGTTAACATTTTAAAGCAAAACTAGTATAAAAACTATAAAAATCCGAAAATTGAACAAAAACTACTCAAATCTAATGACATCTGGAAAATTTGTCAAAAAACTATAAAAATCACGTAAAAAATAATTCAAAACTATGATAATTGAAAAAAACTTTTAAGTTTAACTTTTAAGAAGTTTTAGAACTAAAAAATATTGAAACTATGTGAAAATTAATGAAAAACTCAATCAATTAAACTATAAAAAAATGAAATTCATTTTCCAAAATATTGAGGAATTTTACATTTCTTTTTATTTTAAAATTTTGTAAATACATACCAGAAAATTTTTCGTAAAAATGTTTTTTTCTTCTTCAAAATATCAAATTTTAGTTAAGTGTGTTTGAATAGAGTAGTTAATAGAATTATTTTGCAATTGCATTAGTTTTCAACATTTTATTAAAATTACAAATAATTTCCAAAAGCTTTACAAAAACTGTATTAGAATTTCATTAAGAAAAAAACAAATACGTTATTTTTGTGAACTAATTTTAAATATCGATTATAATGGCTATAGAAGCCGACCGGGCCCCTTGTATAAGCAGGCTCTAGGCCATAGCCTCGTAGGTCTAGGCTGAAAAACGGCCCTGCTTATTAACGACAAATTAAATGTGTACTAATTCTAAATAAAAGTGATATTTCAATTTATAAAATGTCTTTTTTTGCGGTTTTTTACAACGGATTTTCGGTTTCGCCTTTTGCACAGAAAACCGCGGTTTTGCGGTTCGAATATATCCGAAACAGAAACCCTAGTAGGACATATCTACATAGTTTGCTTCAAAGGGTTTTCTTATGTTAAAAAGTAGAGTTCTGGTTTTGTCGTTATTTACAATAAGCTGATTTTGGCGACTGCAAGTTTACCGTGGATACCAAGATCATTTTTTCATTAACATTTTTGGTTAAGTCGAAGAAAATACTACTACTTTTACTTTGGATTGAAATTGGTCTACAATTGCTAAATGTATACTCTTTATATGAATCGTTTAATACCGGTATAACTGTAGCGGTTTTCAAGATATCTGGAAAAATGCCTTCTCTGATTTATTGATTAAGCAGAAAAGTTAAGGCTTCACAAATATGGTTGACCGTTTCTTTAAGTATTTTTATTGGTATTTCATCATTTCCACATTTAGCTGTTACTTGATCAAGTGCTACATTTCCAAAATATTTACAGAGTTCATTACTCTGGTCTTGTTTGTCATTAATTATATTTCCATCACGTTATAGTTTGTATTTAGTTTTTTGTTTTTTTGCTTCTATTGATGCTATTAATAAGTGATGTTATTAATAAAACACCACACATCTCTTTGATTATCCAGTCTAATGCATTTTTTAAACAAATTTGCTTTCGCTTCGAGTATATTTCTGTTTGTTCCGCTTGGCTCGTTTATAATTTTCTGTGAGTTTTGGATCGTTAAATCATTTTTTATCCACAAAATATTTTTTAAATGATTTGATTTTTTGATAATATCTCTGGTTAACCAATCTGCTTAAAGTTTACGTTTATATTTTATTTTTCAAATATTATTTTATTCCAATTAGTATGAGGTAATCGACATTTTAGTTGAATTATATCTTCTTTACCCATATGTCTTTTACTTGTACTTATCTGTACAGGACAGGATGTTTCAGAATTTATTCAATGTGATCGTATGGTGATCTACTAATCCAGCATCAATAAAAGCTCGCTTATAAGAGTTTCTTGGCAAATTTGTAACAATGTAGTCCATTGCAGTACATGTAGTTAGTCCATATTTATTTGTATGTACAGGGGTTTGGATGCCACAATTAAATTCTAAGTTGAGCGACATTAGTATATCTTTTAGAATTGATATTTATTAGACTTGGAACAAGAGTCTACATTTAAATCACCACATGCAATATTGTTGTCACACTGTTTAACTAAATTATTTAGCAATTGTGATATAATATTTGAAAAATATCCTAAAGGTGGCCTGTAAATATTTACTATCGCCAGAATAGCATCGTCATTTTTTATTAGTATTGTGCATATCTCAATGTGCTTCTCTACTGAATATTCGGACAATACGTTTTTATATTGTATTAATATATAAGTTTTTTTGGAAAGATATTATCTGGTCTATCATTTTCTTTCTTAATCTTGCGTGGTCTTTAGAGAGCAATCGTGGTTTTTGATGGTCTTCTGTCCATGCTACAGCCTATCGTACTCTTTGGTGGTCTTTTTGTGGTTTTTGGTGGTCCTTCTTTGTCTTAGGGGTCAATCATAATCTTTTGTGGTTTATGGTGATCTTCTATAGTTTATAGTGGACTTTCGTGGTGATTTAGTGTTTACACGTTCTTTGTGAGTACAGCGCCACTCACTAAATTGATAAAATATTTTTATAGTTTTTCAAATTCTTTTCTTATTTAAATTATAATTTAATGTAATCGTTTCACGAAAAAATAATATTTTTAGTTTTTTTTAATTAATTTGCAATTTTTTTACATTTTTATATCTAAAAATGGTAAAAATGTTATGAAAAAATTTATTTGTTTGTATTTTTAAAAATTTCAGATAAAATCAATTTTCTGAAAATTAAAATATTTTAAATATACTACTATTTTTATTAAAATCATTATTTATCCCTTTAGTTTTTAATCAATTTGTTGTTAATTTTAATCGTTAAAATAAATTCCACATAAAATTTGCACAATTCCAAAGAATTACAAAGAGTTCACTTAGATAGAAATCATCAAAGAATTGGGTGTAGACTGCTTACAGAGAGCTCGTGTCAACTACTATATTAGAGGCAGAAGTTCGGCTTAGAACTAAAATTCTGGGTTAGTCCAATCGACTTGTTTAAATCGATTATTATAATAATAACTATATTATTTTATGATTAAAAACCAATGAAAAAGTGTTGTTATTTTGATTTCAAAAGTATTGAAGTAAGGTTATGTCTAAAATATGATATTTAAAAATAAGCTTTACCATCCCTGGTAAATGATTGTTTTTCCGACAAGGTTTTTAATGTTTATTTTTACTGGTTATTCTTTGGCTAAATATTAGGAGTAATCGTGCTATTACTCATAATATGGTGAACTTTAAAATCCTAAATTGTCATGTAAGAATTAGCATAGATTCTCTTTTTCACATGATTTTTTTATGAAGAAAAAAAAAACAAAGTCCAGACGATCTAGTTTTTGTGTAGATTTGCTTTATTTAGTAAAATAATGTGACTTGACGTATGTTTAGCAGAGCATTGTTTGACTATGCATAGTTCATTTTTACTAAATTTTAACATATAGCTATTTTCTGCAAGAAATACTTACACTTACCCTGACTATATTATTGTTCAAGAAGGTTGAAGCTGAACTTACTTCACTTGCCCACTACACATTATTTGGTAAGTTATCTTAATATGTTGATTTAAATGTCTTCCAACACATTGATACTGAATTTAAAATAAATAGTTGCGGTATTTTTTTATGTGGTAGTCTGCTAGTTGAAATCAAATTCATTGCAAATTGTACGTAGTAATTGTTGTCAATTTTACTTTGCATTTAAAGATTTGTAAAAATGTTTACCGAAACATAAATTATAATAGAATTAGGAAATAATACATACTAAATAGAATAATTTCAGCAGTTGAGCGTGTTTTGAGGGATTCCTCTGTTGGGCAATTAGCTTCCGCTAATTCCTCATTTGTATAACATAATGAGATCGTCTCTTTGCTAGAGGCAAGAACTTGAAGCACATTTTTCGAGCGTAGTTTCAGGTGCAGGCAACGAATGCAGCTATTTCCCATGTAACTAAAATATAAATCAACATGATCTTAATGAGAGGAACTTGATTTCCTGTAATAATAAAACATCCTTTTCGATATCATTAATAACTTACTCGATAACCAATATGAAATTATTTCCTATTCGCCGGTGACAATTACCCCAAATTGGAATTGCTGTGGGAGTGATGTTTAGCATGCTATATTGTACGGAATTCCCTGTATTGACAATGCTTTGCATTGCAAATTCTCCTTGATATTCCTGAGGAAAATAGCAGGTCATCTGGACGCACCCAACTGAAAAAAAAAATTTATAATAATAACATCAATCGATTCGCTTCGTAATTATTTATTTATAGTAAAAAGTTATAGGCATTGAAAAAAATTAACTGCTTGCATCTTTTCACGTACTAGTTGTCTCGCTTGACTGCTCTACCGAATATACAAATTTCATTTACCGAGAATGAGTGTTCATCTTTTCTTTTTCTTTTTTAAATCATCATCGGCCTGGATTTTATTAGTTTAGCTATAAATCATCCAAGTAGCTGCCAGGGTAATTATTTAAATGCAAATTTCTCTTTCTAAAAGTTTTGCCCATTTGCACGAATCTGTAATGCTAGACAATTTAGTTTGCACGCTTTCTTTTTTCGCATTATTTTGTGCTTGTTTCATTATTATGATCGGGACAGTTACATCCATTGTTGGAATGGAATGGAATTTAATGGATGTGACATATTACCGGTCCGCATTGTTGTAATGAATGTTACATATTTCACGACTTAATCATTTCATTATAAAAATCACACCAATTAAATCGCCTCAAACAAGAGTTAACACTTGGAAGAGTTTGATGCACCTTTTGCGGTGGAATTGTTTAATCATCATTTATTATTACACAAAAACATTCACAAATGAGGTCTATTCATACATTGTTTATTAAAAAAGGTTTATTTAAATTTAATAATGTTTATGGAATTATGGAAGTGTCTGTAAAATTGTTTTCTAATACCCATCAATTGTACAAAATATTATACATAATTTTAATACAATAAATGAGTAATAATAGAATTATGCAAATTTATGCCAACCAAGACACTTGTGTCTCGAGTTCTAAAAACTCCCGTCTAGCTACACCGTTGTATGTACATACCTGTTGGTTCAAAGATAAATTTGCATAAATTAAAATGAATATTATCCATAAAATAAATTTCCCATTTTGGAAGTAATTTATTTTTTACTGTTTCGCAATAAAACGTAACTAAACGTTCATAAACGTTTCATAATAATGCCATTACAATCGATTTTGAATTACATTATTCATAATTAGTGTTTTAATTTATATACTTAAAAAAAATAAAGAAAAACGCATTAAATAAATAATTTATACAAATTATATCAATAGTAAATACTATTATTAATTTTGAACAGAATATTTTAAGTTAAAATGTATTTAAAATTATTCTTAAATTATTCTTAAATATTGATAAAACGTAAAAATATTGCAACATGTTTAAAAATATAACAAAATATTAAATAATTTAGAAAATATTGCAAAATATTTCGATTGTAAACTTTTACAAAATTCTCAATATGGCTGCAAAATATTAAGAAAACAAGTGACAAAACTAACAACGTTGTTTTTAATCACATAATGAAATCTAAAATATATATTGCAAGAGTTAACAAAGTTTTGTAAAATATAAAAAAATGTGCGAAATAAATTGTATGCACTTTATTGTGAAATACATTGAGTACCCAATAAAAATTTGCAAATAAAATGATTAAAATTCGAAAGAAAAAGAAAAAAACAAAATGTTAAAATATACTTCAATTTTTGCAAAACATTGTTTAATACTGAAATAACATTAAAAAAAAAACAAAAGTACAATTAAAAAAATGAAAAGAAAGATAAATATAAATAAAGATCATGTTAAAATAATCTGGGATATGCTATATATGAACCCAGTTGTAGATTATGACCATAGTATTCATAGGTGAATAAAAAGACGATAGAATATGAGCAGTATAAAACAATTGACTGCTTTGCGTCTCGAAACATGAAAACCCAAAACAAAGCAGGTTTGGGTCATCAATAGTAACAAATTCTGCAAAAATAAAACTGTCGCCTTATTAGTAGTAAGCCTATGATGTAATGTCTAAAAATTAATTAGAAAATCATTGTATGTAATTCTATTGGTAGATATAAGTCATATACTTAAAAAAAACATTTTTAGATTTTTTCTGAATATTTCCTAATCTATTGTCCAATTTCATGATGCATGAAGTGGCAACAATCAAATGCAGGGAAAATATTGAGAAAATGCCAAATGCAGTAAAATATTTAAGTAAGCTATTTTAAATTGTTAAAAACTGTTGAGATGAGAAGACGTTAAAATGTTACAATTTTCAACATATCAATAATTGCATAATAATTCAAATACTCTTTTGGCAATTCATAACTTTGAATCATCCTTAAACATATTAATTTTCTCATCTTTTTGCAATATTTCCTTAACATTCCGCAGTTAGTACTTCTAATATTTTGCAATTTTCGTGATAATCAAAAATGGTGTAAATTTTTTGTCTGAACATTTTAAAACATTATCCAACATTTTGCAAACAATTCGGATAACTTCTACGACGCAAGTGATTCTCCTATCCGAAAAATCTAAAGTCAAATAGTTCTGTTTGACGTAATTGACATAATTTTTTTGTTTTTGTATGTAGCATACTTTGGTTGAAGGTTGAAGAATGAATTGATAAATAATTTCAAGTATGTGTATATTAGTCGCAGTAGATATAATAATGACCACCGCCATCCTATTTAGATTATTAAAGTAATATAATTCAAAAGTCATTTTATACAGAAAAAAAACATTTTATGTACTTTTGATCGGTATATAAGTACGCAATAATTTTATAGCAATTTCTCGATTTCCTAATTCAAGGAATTTTTTATTATTCAAAATTTGATTTATTTTATCACATTATCAGAAATAAATGGTGTTATTGTCTTTAAAATGAGGATAAATGTAGGGTTAACAAGTCAAATGATATAAAAACGAACAGCAATATCATCTTCGTTTGAAAGTCGATTACCAAATTTCCGAGACTTGTAAAACCACCTTTCACCGCATAAAAGTATTCTGTTACCATCCGGTCGTAATAGTACACATCAAACATTTTAATCCTCTTTGTATGAAAATCAAATCTGTAAAGTAATATCCATATTTGCCATTGCTTTTTTTATGTCAAATAATATTAATTTAAAAATCTTCACATATGCCATGCTACAACAACACATGAATATGTTGTATTATCGTTCCGTGTCGATGTGCATAAAAAATTAATTGAAAAGACCGTAAAAATGTAAGGTTGTTTAAAAACAAATTATTATTACTTCAGGAAATGTTACATTATTTTAATTATTGAAGAAAACAAATCGACTACATCGCCGACAAACAAAAAAGAAACGAATACACTTGCAAACAAAATTACTCATAATAATTCTTCATCAGTTACGAGAGAGAAATTCTAATTATGCTTCAATTATAAAACTAAATAACATCAGTAATTAAGTTGCTATTATTAGTAAAATGATATTAACGTATTGTTTTAATAAAATAATTTGTTAGCGTGGGTATTAGTTTAAATCACAGAAACTGTAGTTAAATTTTTGTTTTATTTTCTATACATTTTGTTTAATTTGCTGTGGTTCTTTATTTATTTAGTTCATAACTTTGTTTTAATTATTTGGTTGTTTTTTGTTTATATTGTTTATAGCTGTTATATATTCTAACTTTTTAGTTATTTTTGTTTATGTCATCTTTATTTAATTCCTATTTTTCAATTGATTTGATTATTTTTAATTTATTTTTTATTCATTCTTTACAATAAGTAGAGGTGGTTTATTTTGATTTTATTTATTTATAAATGACATAAATAAAATATAACCGCTAAATAAACAAAAATAAAAATGTAGCCAAAAATTATTGTGTACATTTTTCGTTTATTATGCGTTTATGTTTTGTTTGTGTTCATCGTTTTTCTTATCTCAGTTTATTTTTGTATGTTTTTTGTTTATTTTTCATTCGTATTTCTTTTTTTATTTATTTAAATTTTTTCACAATCTTTTTGTTATAATGTGGTTTTTTTTTCGATTATAAAAAATAAAATATAATCAATAAATATCAACGTTTTTGATTATATTTGTTATTTTATAATCTCAAATAATGTTGCATAAATATTTTTCATATAATTTAATATGAATAATAACGCAAAAATGTGATGTTTTTCAGATTTTTTATATTGTTTGCCACTTTTTTCAAAATCATTTGTTCCAATCAGTTTTGCCGCTTGAATCAGGAGATTTATCGATTCATATGTAGCGCCGGGCCCGTTTTTTTTTAATTCCAGTTAACTGCGCGATGTGGAAATGGCGGAGAAAAGACGTATAGGTAAACCGCACGTAGCACTGAATTATCTTATGTATAGACATTTTTAGATAACTTTTTTCAGGTCAAATATTTTCATTACGCTTTAAAAAGCAACGGTGCGTGGTTGTTTAAAATATGCAATTCGTAGTTATAAGGATAACGAAAACATTCTAAAGAAAAACTTCCGACCGAACGCTTTTTATTGTAGTAACCGTTAGATATATCACGATGTATGTATATGGAGTACTAATATTTAACAAAATATTCATATCCGACGTAAATTTAATTTGTTTGTTAAAATTCTTAATAACAAGTCAACTATGTTTTCCATGTATAATTTAAAAAAAATCATTTTGGTTATAACTTGTATTCAATACATCCAGCCATTTAGTAGTAAGTTTTAGCTTTAAGCTAATAATTATTAATAAATATTATATATAATTATAAAAATTTTATCACATTAATAAATTCAATAATTTCACAAAAGTAAAAATTATCTGTTAAAAAATACATATTTAATGTTTTATTGTTTTGTCAAATTATATATTTACTGTACTGATATTCAACGAACATTACCTTTACATTACAACACCTGCTCATAATTATAATGATAATAATAATAATAAAAAAAGATATCTCCTAACAGAAAAAATTCTATGAAATAATAGTAGGAAGAAACGTCAAGTATAATTAAGTGTCCTCCAAGTGTAACAGCATTATTTTTTTATATTCATAGAGATAATTGAATGAAGACCAAGGAAACAACATAATAATTTTTTAAATTAATTTTAATATGACAAGCTTCAATCAGAATATTATTAATGTATTCCCATCGTTGTTTCCATTTTAATAATTTATTAATACATAAAAATATTCTCAAGCATTTCGCAGGAAGCATTTGCCTTTATTAATATGTATAAAAACAGGAAGTACCATTTAAGCTAATTGGTTGAACATTTAGTGTACAAAATAAAAAATTCACAACATGGTGCACTTTTCAATTCACGTTTTCCAGTTTTACGGAATTTAATTAAATGAAATTTATGTAACGTTTAATAATTTTATTACAGGAAAAGTGCAATTAAGTGTTTTTTTAGGTAATCCAATTTTATTTATTGCAAAACTGGTTGGAAGATGGGATGAAGCAATAAATATATAAAGAAACAATAAATTGGATAATAAAGTTAATTAAGAATACAATTGTGGAAGAAGTAAATAAAAAGGATTCCTGTTTTGTTTTTTAATTATGTTATACTGGTTGTGTGTGTTGTGTTGTGTGTAGTGGTAGGAATGTTTATGGTGGGATGAGTACAGTCTATGGAGGAAGCGAGTCAAAGACCGATGTTTGTGATTATTAGATTACTCTGAATTAATCGCTCCGCATATATTTAGATACGCAACTATTATTATTTATAGTTATCGCGATCACTAAACGCGGCAAATTTGCATATTAAATATTCAATTATTTGAAAAATTACTTCCATTGAAATATATTACTCGGTACCATGCAATCGTTATTTAAGTAAAGTCTCTCATTTATCTATAATTATCTAATTGTTTAAATATTTCACAATTTAATGAAAGCAGTACTAAAAACTCATTCATAAATATTACATAGCAAACAATGATTCAATAAGATTTTAACGTTTTATATGTAACATTTGCCCAGTTTAATTTCAATAAAATGTTCGGAAATATTTTAGAATAGTTTAACAATAAACATTCCAGAATCAACATATGTTTTGTATTAGAAACAATTTGCATAAAACTTCTAAGATAAAATTCATTTCGTAATTTTGTTTGCAAATTTACTGGTTTCATACTCCCAATATTAAAATCTTAAAATAGTGATGGATGAATAAAATGCATAAAAAGTATATTTGGAGTGCTGAATATTTTATATTGGGGAACATTTTATCAAAAATTTGATTTTATGTTTTTCATTTCACAATATTTTACAAAAAATAATTTGTTGTAATACTGGTTGCCTTTAAATTATATTGGTTGTTCTGGACAATTAGTCTATTATGCTAAGTATCCTTTATCGTTTACAAGGGCACACAACAATTCACTCTGGCTTTAATTTTAACAATATTAACATTTTTCAATATTTTTCTACATATCATAACATTTTCTCAACGTTTTGCAAAAAATTACTGCCAGTTGTGTTTAATAATATTGCAGAATATTTTTATTATATTTCACAACTTTCTCGACAGTTTTTATTTCTTTTGTTTCTTGAATCAGTTTACAAACAGTTTTTGCAACATTTCACTATGTTTTTCTAAATAATTCGCAAGTGATTCTCAATATTTCATGTTTTCAAAATATCCACTTAATTACATTACATTTAGCTACTACTTATAAATATTTTTCAACAGTTTACACAATACTTTTAAAATAAAACTTTATTTTAAATATTTGATGAAATTCTTGAAATCTTCTATTTTATACAAGGATGTTCAAGATAATGTACGTATATACTTTACATAGGTTTGTATAAAATAAGTTATATTCAATTACACATGCCAAAATCAATGTAAAATGGAGATATATTTCTGGACGTTTCTTTACAATTGTAAAAGCCGGACAGTCACCCCAATTTTGTTAGTTTAATTTGTCTGCTTTTATTCTATTCCCCTCATGATTTGTGCATCACTATTTATCTTAATATCAATCGATGAAACACATCAATGTTTGCAAACAATATTCATCTCCATTTATAAATACAACTTATACAACGCCTAACACAATACATAATTATTTCAACCTAATCAAATGTCTCATTTTTAAAGGTAAATTATACATTTTATCTATAAAATTATTGTGATGCATACATTAACAAATATGCCGAGCAAACAGCAAGCACACTGATTTTTATATAGGCAAACAGATTTTATTTATGCATAAGCATGAATTGCGCAATGATAAATATTGAAGCTAAATTATATTTTCTCACATCTAATAAATTTTACTGAAAATAATATACATATACATACTTAGAAATTTAAATTACGATAGTTGTACGATTGCGTTATATAATATAATATACACAGGGTGTTTTAGTTTCTTCAAAAGCCCACCTTGGACATCTCAGAAAATCGAGACAAAACAAAAAATCTCGAAACACGTCAATTTTTATTTTGACATATGCTGGAGAGGAGCCCGAAAGTGACAGACATGTCAACAGTATGTCAAAATAGAAATTAACGTGGGGTGTGGTGGCGGTAATAAAAATGTTATATGATCATTTGACCTCCTCAAAACCTTTACAGTTTAAAAAAAACGATTAGTTTATGAAATATTTGACCGTTTCCTTATTTTACACCCGGTATATTAGTTATGTTATTACATTATGCAAAAAGGGGAAAGTAAATATATAGATAACAATGAATTAATCATTAAAATATTTTTAAATATAATAAATAAATTATGACATTTTTGCACAAAGTCATATGAGTCAGTTATGCAAATAATAATTCTTGATTAAAGATTAATTTTATGGCTTGTGCTCACATTTTAATTTCTGCAATTCAGTTTGTAATCTTCATCACGAAAGGGCTATTATGTGCGAGATTGTGTGTGTGGTGTGATGTGATGTGGTCACTGCTGCCTGCCTACCACTGTCTATTAAGTGTGACCATTTTACTTACAATTTCAAGGCAAATGTTTGAACTTGTTCAAAAGAATTCACAAGCCTTTATGTATTGTAATCATTAATACCAGTTTTTCTGTATTGTACTACTACTACTGACTGCTTGCGTCTACAGAGGAAATGTCAATCAATCAATCAATATCAAATATTTAATTGTGTTATTCTGAAAGAATTTGGTAATGGATTTTGCAGAAGCAATTTCTGTTTATAATGACAATAATACAACTGTATTGTTATAAGTTGTAAAGGCCATTGTTATGATTCCTGAATAAGTATAAAAAATTTTAATTGTTTTTGAATGAACATTTAATTTTAATGCATTTATTATTTAAATTTTATTATTTTTGTATTCACATAGTTATTAATCTAAGCTAAGAATTTTCATTTAATTTTTCAAAACAGTTTACTAAAATATTATAAGATTCATATATAACATATCTCACAAATTGATGATTGCTACTGTTATATCATGCAGTCTAACGATGCACCTACTACTACAATGTCGCTCTACCGGTACATATTCTACCATTCCTGGTTTCGCCCTTTTTTCTTCGATTACTATTTTTGTAAAAAAATTTAAAAACCGTTTTATTTAAAATTTAAATCATAATTCCATATAACTTAAACAAACGTTATAAAAGTGTAGAAACATCATTTCATAAATTGTTGCTTAATTTCGCGATTTTTTAAATACACACAATTCCATAAAATATCTCAAATTACATAATTATTATTATTACATAATTTGTTTATTTTGTCACTGTTTAGTTCTGTTTATTTTCGTATTTTGTGTATTTTTTTATTTCTTTTTTATTTTGTTTTAATTAATTAATTTATTTATTAGGGTTACAAAAAGAAACAAACTATTTTACATATAATAAAAAACAAAAAATATTTTAGGAAACAAAAAAAGACTAACAAACTGCGTACAAGGTTAGATTATTATTGCCCAGTCAGAGTGCAAATAATCGGTCTAAGTCTTAGCACCATAACCGAAGAAATATAAACTAACATAAGAGACCCAAGCCATAAAGAATGCTGTCTTATTTTGACATCTATTAAGCTAAACAAAAGAAATTTATTCGAGTGCATATACATAAAAATACCACGTATTGTGATATTTGTAAAGGTAGGTATCACTTTTACCGATTATTACGGATACGACGCCATCTTGCAAATAAAACGAAACCATATACTTTTTATTTTATATTAATTTAACAATCGAACATAAAAATGGAAAAATTCAATCAATTTTTATGTA
The DNA here is from genome assembly GCA_030264575.1 of Tachinus sp. AB-2021. Taxonomy (NCBI): domain Eukaryota; kingdom Metazoa; phylum Arthropoda; class Insecta; order Coleoptera; family Staphylinidae; genus Tachinus; species Tachinus sp. AB-2021. Next base: position 6,262 of record JARJEC010153809.1, on the reverse strand, counting down.
TACATTCGTATAAATTTCATTTCTTTAGCTTCAAACATAACAAAATAAAATAGCCTTTCGTATGGTTTGGGTTACCCGGTATATAGGGTGGTTCATCATAGAAGAATTAGGTATTTGACGCTATCTTTAGACTTACAGATTTGAGATTTGCAGGGTTCACCTTACACCAACGAAGCTTAAAAATTGCAAATGTTCATTTTTAAGATCGTGTTTTGTTTTCTAGTAATAAAAAATTGGAATTTCAGTTATAAGTACTGGAACTTTTTAATTAATTAATTAAACCGCAATCGTTATATTACTCCCAAATTACTACTACATGAGCATACAAAATAAAAACGCTTTAAAGAATTAATTTTGTTTACAAGAAAATAGAATTAAAATGATTATTTTGCTTCAGCTACCATAAAAAATATTGTATTTGCATCATAATTAATTGAATATGACAAAACAAAGCTGTGCAACAGTTTTTCTTATAAGACGGCAATTATAATAATTTAGGCTTCGCAGCAGGCCAATTTAATTTCATAATTTAATTATTTTGATTACAATAATTTCCTAAGACTTCCGCCGCTATGCATTATGCAAAACCTGCATTATCTCTTCGTGTTTTAAAATAAAATAAAATTCATCACAGCAGACGGTTGGCGCATGTTCGGTAGTAATTTCAATAAATGAAATTAGTCCCAAAGTCGTTGCCAATCTACGTAACCTGTGTTCAAGTGATTTTTTTTTAAATAATTGAATAATAGAGGAGCATCTATGCTAAAAGCACACATGTCCATACTGCGGTCGAAATAAGTTAGTAATTGAACTTGGTAGATTTTATTAAACTACGTCCGAATTTTAAATCAGAATCGTGCAAATTTTTCTTAAGAGTGCAAACCTTGATTGTTTTGCAGGATTCTCTTTAAATAAAAGCAAAGTTTTTGACAAATAACATCAAACTAAATAGACATATTCATTATTGCATGGAAGCTTTTTAAGTGAAACAAGATACAAAATGTCGTAATTTTATAAGGAACGCTTCTTGTATTTTTGCGACTTTTAATAATATTTTTATGAACATTTTGGAATAACTCTTAGTCTCAATACTTCCTACACTTGTAAAAAACTGTTTTTCAACTTTTTGTGATACTTTTACACTTTTCGCAAATACTATGTGATATTATACTAATTCTGTAACTACATGTCTAAAGTTATTAAACTTTTTTAAAAACATTTAACAACATTCTCGATTAACGGCTTCGCGACATATTGCAAAAGCTTTGTGACATATAACAACTTAATTATTTAGAGATATTTTTTGAATTTTCGGAACAGTTTACGTTTTCAAATAGTGTTGAGCAATTTAGCAAACATTGTTTCAAAATATGTCACAAATAGTTTATAAAATATTTCACCAATTTTTGACAATTTGTTGATGTTTTCCTAATACATCTTAGCATTTCTAAAATATTTTAAGATTTTTATGGCATTTCGAAACATTTCTTCTACAACCTAACAGGTCAACCTGGATATGTTTTTTTAATTGTACATCACCCTTATAGTCCGTCCTTTGCCATTGAGCTATTTAGAAAAAAGACCAATACTAATATACATTTCTTCTCAACTTCTTACAACATTTTTCAAAATTACAATATATTTTGTAAAATTTCTATTTTAGCAGTCGACGCAGCTATCAATGTAGCATTTTAACAATGTTAAGTGAACTATTAGTAAATTTAATAAAATATGGAGAACAACTGTTGTAGTAAAATATGCAGAAACTAGCAAAAATATTAAATTTATTAAAAAGAATATCCAAAATATTAAAAACGTTGCAAAATAACTTAAAATGTCATAAACAAAATGTAGAAAATAAAACAAAATGTTTAGAAATTATCGTAAAATTGTTACAAAAAGTTGAAAAATATTGAAAAATTCAAAGCGAATATTGGAAAATATAAAGACCAGAAAAGTTGAAAACGTGCAAAGAAAGTCGAAAACATACAATCGAGTGTATAATGTGTAGAAAATCCGATAAATAGCAAAGAATTTATAATTTATAGAAAACATTTAAGAAGCTGTAAAATGTGAACTAATATTGTGAAATACTTATTAAAATATTTTAGAGCAAATTTTGATGCCGCAAAACATTTAAATTATAATAGAAAGTATTAAAAACTATTAAAAAATCGCAGAATATAAAAATGTAAATAAACAAAATATAAATTGCCAAATATTTTGAAATAAAAAGATGAAGAAAATTAAGGAAAAATAAACGAGAGTAATAAAGGAAATATAAAACAAACAAGGAATAACAAAAAGAACAAACAAATAAAGCAATATACAAAATTAAACGAATTACACAAGATGTAAACACAAAAATATAAGAAATAGTAAATTAAACAAACTAAACAAAAAATAAAATAAAATCATTTAATTTACTTTTAATTTATACACCTGAAATTTTATGATACTAATACTAATTCAATGGGCACTGGGAATCACAAGCAGTACAAAATACACATGACTTTGATTTCTAAACAATTTGCATTATTTTAAATGTAGCAAAACATTCTTTCTTACTAACGTTTTGTAAAAATTTTCAATTTTTTCTCAGTCAACAAAAAATAAGTTGCTATTGGAAAACTGCAATAATTTGATAAGATGGGATTTTACTTTATAAAATAAATGTTGGGGTAAGTTATTTATTTCCCTCAAAACTAGAAAAATAGTATGTAAAATTTAACCAATGACAAATTTTATATATTTATTAAAAATGTAAAAGCTAAATAAGGTAAATTTTACGTTAATTGTTTGTAAACTTTAATCTCACTAAAGTACTAATTATTGTTATTACATTTTTACAGTTTGTAATAATGACGTTGGTGAGATTTGCTTAATTAAAAAAGTAGTAGAATGTAAGTTTCGTGAAAAATAACGTAAAATTTATGAAAATGTAGTCATTTATTCATAGAATTATATTGCCTAATAAATGTGGAATGTTCACATTGTAAAATATCTTGGTAAATTAGCGTAAAATGATGTATCCGGTATATTAAAACTATTTACACAACAATGTCAATATTAGCATTGACAAGGTACGGTGGAGCTGTCAGCGCTTTTTGGGACCGATGAGGTGTGACGAGGCATCTGTTGGATTTTTATAAATCGTGACCGACTTCCGTTTTGCTAGTGATTCGATTGGCTTCCGGCGAAATAGACCCGAGTGAAAAATATAGGGGTACGCAATAGGAATCCCATTAAAAAAATACCACAGGTATTCGGGGCGCAGTAAAATCGTGATTTATTAGCCTAAAAGGCGACTTAGGTAGCAGCGAGGTTGAACGAAAATGACTGATCGGTATTTTTATTTAATTGGATAACCGGATGGGTACTCAAATATGTTTAAGCAGGTAGGTAGGTGTTTAAATTTACCCAAGATTTATAATTTGTTGGTGATAATTTAGAAACGCTATTTTTACAATGCGCATGGGACACCTGCTCTCTTAATCTTATTATTAAGTTAAAAAGAAATGGTGTGATTAATATACAATTAGTGAATAATTCATTCGTGAGAGAATTGTAACAATAGGTTCAAATTCCTGTTGTAAGGAAGCAAAAGCAAATACCTCGCCCGGTGAAATTCTTTATGGGGCATTAGCTCATGCTAGTAAAATTCTATTGATTACCTTTTTAGACTTGCTCGCGTAGTAAAATTTGGGGAAATTTTGCTTCAGATAAACGTACTACAGTGTATTGTCACGGTTCTGATTTTGCCGCTACTTAATAAGCCAACGTTCTCCGAAATGATTAGTACCAACTTCCGCATTCACAAATAATATATTTGATTGATTTTATTTATTTTTATTAATTGAAATTATATACTTACATAATTGGAATATGCATACTCCTGCAATGTAGTATATCTGTTGAGGTAACATAATTTCACTAATTTGTCTATTTACACTTTTAATTTAAGTCACTATTTTTGCTAATTAATTTGCATGCCCGCACTACAATAGCGGTGTACGCTATCCGATTGTCAGTTGTGCATGTTCACTAGTCGACAGGCCGACACCAAAATGATTCGTATGAAACTGAATGGAGCACTGTGTTATGAATGAGTGCAGAAGAGTATATCAGCCTCAGGTAAGCCGCCGAAGGCCGGATCCAGTTCCCTCAACAGCTAGCGCATGTGCAACTATCTCAGCATTCCGGACAGAACAAAATGAAAACACTCACACAAGTCACACAGGCAACAAACTTGCTTTATCACAAATTCCAATTTCAGGCATATCTAATTGATATACAACAAGCGCTCCCAAAACAAACACGCAATCAAAATCGTCAGCTTTTATTTATAGCGATTCCAATCGCCCATAAAAATACATGATTAATTTTTATCTCCACACTCAATTAACATTAATTTACATTTCATATGCTCATTTTTTTAAGAACACCAAAAACAGTTTTAATTCAAACAATTTATCAAATCCATAAATCTACTTTTGATAACAAGGTTTTATAGCCGCCAGCCACACATTTTTAATTCAGCACTTACTGATTATTTTTAAATACATGCGAACTTATCTAGTGAAATTATTGATTTTCAATTAGAATATTAACATAAAAATAATATTAATCGTTTTTTTTTTGTCAAAAATGCATTATTTTTATTTAATTACTTGAGCTAGAATTTGAATGAATGATCACTTAATTACTAATTGAATATTAATAAAGAATCAATTAAAAAATATTTTTACACAATAATAAAATTGCAAAAATTAAATTATTCGGGCTTAGTAGTCATTTATTTTTGTCGATTCCATTGTTTATTTAATTTGTTTAATTAATTCACATAATTTTCTTATAATTTGTCCCTTAAATTAATATTAATAAAAAAATACAAGATTGCAATTTGTGTAATTAATCGATAACAAAATAGCAAACTTTTTATAAATTGATTATTATTCTATCTTTAAAAATAAAAGAGATACGGTAATTTTGCTTTATTTTAAATGTTTTACTAATATTTAGAAAAATATTAAATTTAAACATGCATTTATTTACTATATATTATATTAAACAAAATATTTGAAAATGTAAAATATTCATATAAACTATAACTTTCAACATACAGATCTAATTCATTTAAAATTGAAAATTATAGTATTCCATTAAAAATAAACCGGTTAAATTTTAATATTAATGTCAAAATACCTTTTCACATAATTAGGCAGTAACAAAGATGTTTTTACTTTTACCCAGTAGACACATTACATAAAATTTACGTTTCATACATCGATTTTACGTTACAAAATTTACGTCAAAATGTTTTTTAAAGTTAATTATAAGCAAATTGATTTATAAAAACGTTAAAAATGTACATTAAAAAAACTTAAATTTGAATATGTTTCTTTTACATATAAATAGAAATGCAAATAATACGTAAATTCTACTGCATTAAAATAACGTATTATGATTTGAGTAAATTTTACGTAAATTATTAACCATATTATTTGCATTATACTGTATATATGCAATGAGTGTAGGTCTCTGTGTCAGTTCATGTCAATGTTAAAGGTTTTGATCAAACTTTGAATGACGGAAGCGTATGGTAAGTAACCAAATTTGTTATTTATTATCAATCAACTATCTAGTTTTATCATTTATTTCCATTCATTTCGAGTTTTTGTTAGATACGTTTATATACATTGATATCCTAATCTCGCATATTGTGTTATTAAATGCAATGTGAAGTTACTTTATAATCATGGTTAATGTTATTACTGTCACAGCATTTGTAGTATTTATTTATATAATTGATTTTTTTTTTCTATTATGATCGGTGACAACAATTTGTTATTTTATAATATAAATTTATTTTCATATTACCTGTTTTTATTTAATTTATAACCCATTAAATTATAAAATTTAAAATAATAATAATAATAAAATATAAATAATTGTTTTGATGTGTGGGTCTGTGGGTGTGTGTGTCTGTGTCTGTGTCTGTGTGTCTGTGTCTGTGTGTCTGTGTGTCTGTACTGTGTGTTTGTGTGTATCTGTGTCTGGGGGTCTGTGTCTGTGTGTCTGTGTCTGTGTGTCTGTGCCTGTGTGTGTGTACTTTTTTTAATTTTTTTTATTTACATTTATTTAGCAACATGCTCCATTACAGACAGTAACACTACATGTTTATAAATTACTTTTTTCAAAATTTTTACAATCTTGTTTGTACTTTTATACATAACATTAAAGTTTATATTTATAACAAATT
>JARJEC010153808.1:0-11767 GCA_030264575.1 Tachinus sp. AB-2021 | reverse complement strand
TTGACGTCACCGCTTCCATGCGAATGCGTTCCTTATCTGTGCAAATAGCCTCGGGCAGGGAACGAACGGCGGCGACCGAGGACGTCAGGGGGTCGGAATAACTCAAGGATTTTTCCGGGCCGCTCCACCGAACGAACGATCCCACGTTTGATAGCAATCGGGCAACCCTCTCCTTACAAGAAGCAAAAAAGAAAAAATAACTAGCAATAATTGCATCGAGCGGACGGAAGCGAATATTAGCAAGGAAAAAGTTTCAAAGCTACTTTGTGGATTAGTGCTGGAAGTCATTGAGTAACCCGCACACGATTTCTTTTCTCCCTATAATGATCGCAGTATACCTAAGTGGGCGTAATTAAATAATAATAAATAAATAATTAATATTTTAGAACAAGTTGGTAATATACAACGTGGTAATGGAAGTTGGTATTTATAAAAAATGAGTCTTGTGACATAACAGGAAAAAACTCCAAAAATAAGTTTCTGCCAACAAATAAAGAATTTTTAAATAGTCACATTGTACTAGGACTAGATCACATTTTTTGAGTTAATTTTTCAAAATGTATGCAAACGCACATTTTCAAGTATTTGCGGCAATTCTGCGTTTTATAACAAACATTTCATTTTCAGACCATCACTTAAAATAAAGAATTTTTAAATGAGTTGCTGCTGCCACTACTTCGCATTTGTGAGAAAAATAGAATATTGTTAATGAAGTAAATTGATTCGGTTCTATAAACTCATTTCTGTGTACCACCATAGCCTCCTCACGACAGAAAAAGTTAATAGCTTTTCGTTTAAGTATCGATACCTAAAACTATCTTCATGTTGCTATTCTAAAGAGCGATTTGTCTAAAGCATTGTTGAAGGTTATAGCCAGGATTATTATATGTTCCGAGTGTCTCATTTTGTGTAAAAAATATGAACAGTCCGTACTAATGTCGTTTTTTAATATCTCTAGGATAGTGACATTTGTGTCCAATATATTACATCTAGCTGTGGAATATTGCTCGGTAGCACCACATCTCGTCATCCTCTAATTTTAAGGTTCTTTACCGTTAATACTTCATTCAACTAGCTCCTAAGCATTCTCAATTGCAGTGCTACATTGAGATCGTGTAAACAATGTACTTTTCTCATACTTCCAAATACTATCTACGTTTGTTTAATGCGGCACCGGATCTCCGTTGACTGGTCCAAATCATTGTTAAAATTACTTAAAAAATTTTCTTAGCATATTTAAGAGGAATATCATACACCTAGATATCAAGGTTGGCTGTTGGTTCTTTGCTTATAATAATATGCTTCGTCTTGTTTAATTATATTTAATTTCATGCCAAAACTTCCGATTGCGTATTCTATTTTCTTTTTCTTGCATTACTTCTAGACTCTCCACCATTAAAACATCTGCATATTTCAGGTTATTTATAGAGGTTTCATTTTTGGATATTTTTTTCTCACTTTAACTAAAAGAGTCCATTGCCTCTGCCTCCCATTCCGATGTTCGCTGTTTGTTTTGTAGAGTATTAATAGAGATTTGAAATGAATCAGAAATTTTTGTTGTTCTGTGTTCTTTTTTAACCCATTGGCGCATAGTCTCTTAAGGGTACGTGCGTTTTTGATTATCTATGAGATAAAAAATTGTTTTTCGTAGTTCTTGCAATTAAACATAATATAGCATCACATATGCTATTGCTCAATGCACACATATTAAATTTTTATATTTTATTAAAAAGAAATTACCAAGCGCTATAATACTTGAGAAATAAACTTTGAGTAAATGCAATTAGTAATTATTTCCCAACTTAATAAAAAAATGATTATAATATATTTGTTTATATAGATGTGTAAACAATCCATGTGTAAACATTCACAGGCTAATTTGTGATTAGTTTGCATTTTATGGCTATTTATTTATTGCGTTATTGCATTTTAGGGGACAGTATGAATAGAGCTTTTGCTAAGACGAGAAAAGTCTCGATCTCGTCTCGAAATCAAGATCGAGATCAAGACGAGATATATTTTTTTCGAGGTCGAGATCAAGATCTAGGCAAGATCAAGACAAGATCTCGCGTTTAAAGAAATGTATAAATAAAATTATTATTTTAATCAATGTTGAATAAATATGTTATATTTTTCATTTGGTCCAGATCATGAGATTGATATGTCAAAAATCGATTTTTTTAAGATCACGGCGATATCATTTCTTTATAACCTCGACGAGACAAGATCGAGATTTGAATATTCTCGTCTAGTCTCAATCCGACATAAGCTCTAAGTATGCATCAAGTAACATTCACAACAGAGTTTGGTCTTTGAAGAGATGTTATAAAGTTGCTACAACAAGGCAAAGTATTTTCAAGTAATGGGTAAAACATAATAATAATAATATTTATTAATGTAGATACACAGTATGTTTACACAGATCATATGATCTTGATTTACAGCCCCAAACAGTTTGGGATATTTTACAGAACTAACAGTATAAATATAATACAATAATGTTCAATCATGATAAATTGATAAAATCACAAAATTTTTATAAAAATCTTTAATGGCGGTATGACTTTCTTTTGTAGATAGATTACGCACTCTCAAGGGTAATTTATTAAAAAATAGTATGCAGTACTTTGCTGAATACCCTGACTTTTTAAAATGAGTTGATGGTGTGTATATGTTCAAGGCATTTCTAATATTATACGAATGATATTCATATGTTCCAAAATCAGTTAAGCTTTTCTTGATATGCCTAACACAATCAAGTATGTACACATTTAGAGTTAGAATTAGAGCGCATACAGTGTGTCCAAAGATATAGATGTAACAAGAGGTATAATGAACATAACATTTTTGAGTTTCGGAATGGCATTTGGGGATCGAGTCCTACTAGAAGTAAAGCTAAGTTATTTCGGTCTTATACAAAGTGTTTTATATTTTTTTTGTAAAAATCACCAAGAAAGCTACTTTTATTGTTTGATATACAAAAAAATACTAAGAAAAGTTGTTTAGAATGCAATTTTATAACCTCACACCAAATTCAGAAATATCAACAATGTTTTTTATATAAATTGCACTTTTTATTATAAAACAAAAACAATTACTAAAAAAATTCCCCGGAAATTTGGTATGAGGTTATAAAATTGCATTCTTAACAACTTTTCTTAGTAATTTATTATTGTACATCTAACATTTCGAACAATAACTATACTCTTGTACTTTATTCTTGAGGATTTTTACAACATCACTTTGTATAAGCGAGCAAATCAACTCATTTTTGGCATATCTTAGTTATAGATCAACCGGGGCACAAACCACAAATGCCATTACCAAATTCAAAAATTTTGTACTAGGATAGATGTATCAAGTGGTGTAATGCACCTCTTGATACATCTATCCTGGGACACATTGTATATGGACAATTACGTCACCAGCGTCAAAGTAATCACAAAAATAAGCTGTTGGTCTAATCGAAACACCGTTATCACAAGCCATTGGCTTACTTAAGGGCAAATATGTAAAGCATAAACATAATCCAACATACTTAAGAATTACTGGTATATGTATAACTGGAACTATGAGAAAATAGAGCGAAAAGATGACAATTTCGTAAGTCAAATTATTGACATACCAGAAACAAGGGGTCTATATTTTTATATTAAATGAATATTTGAATTAGCTTAAAATTTTGAATAAAAACCAATAAAATTTTGTTTTAAACGGCACAAAGTTTAATACAAATAAAATTCAATCAATAAGTAGATGGGATAGCATAATAAAGTCACACGAAAGTTATTTCAGATTGTAACAAATATTGATAAAATAAATGATTGGTGAACATTTATAGAAGTTGTATTTCACAAAGAAAGAGATACTGGTCAATATTTGCATATTTAGTTATTATCAGAATTTTTATAGCTTGGTTACTGATGAAAATTATTGTGCCAATAATCTCCACATACTATTCAAATTTGGAAGGTATGTCGGTTATTCTCTTCTAAAAATGTTTGCACGTAAAGCATACAAAAGAAAGCTTTCTCTGTATGCCAAACTCTGACACAATCCATATACAATATGAATTTTTACAATTTTGAAAGACCCTTGAAATACAGTCCCCCGTAAGGAACGAATTAAAGTTTAATTAGTTTTTATTACAAAAAAATTATGATCTTTTATCCATAATAAACCAATTTACACAAAAAAATACAGCAACTTTGTCAATGTACTAATCGGTTCAGCATTTTTATTGTAATTGTCTTTTGAAGGTCGATAAGTACAGCTATACTTACTGGTTTGCATTTCTGCATCTTTGTGTTAAAACATGTTATCTAAATGAAGCTGTTCTTATTACCAAGCCTTAGCGGAATCCCATGTTAGTTTTCGCTAAGTCATTTTCAAGAAAACCTTCTAAAGATAAATTCTTTTGCCTTTTTATTATTTTATATAGTCAGCTTGAAAAAACCTGCCTCGTCAAAAGGAGTACTAGATGAACATCTGTGAACTCCCTCATTATCCAAAGTCCAGGACAAATGTAATATACGTGTATAAAACATGTTAAAAAACAAATGTTGTTTTATCAAAAGATTACTTTTTTGCAAAGTGCCAATTATATGATGACAACAATGAAATTAAAAAAGAAACTATGAAAGCTTCCTTAAAACTTCCAAAGTGTAGAGGTGATGCTGACAAGTGTTTCATTGATCATTTTGCAAACATAAAATTTATTTTGGGCAGCAAACTGGAAGACTAACATATTACCAAAGATTCGTCAAAATAGAGCAAGAAGCAAACAACAAATAACAATGACATTATGCAACTTTTCTTTTCAGAAAACGTTGAAAATCATTGTTTTTAAAAATGTTCACATTTTTTATAGTTACAGTATCTCCACATCCTTCTGGTATAATCTCGTAATTAATTCATTACAAAATCCATTTGTAATGTAGAATTGCAATCATCACTTCCAAAGTCTCACACATGTTTCGAGGTATGCGACTTCTCATCAGTGTATTGCAAAACACCAAGCCAAGGAGATGAAAATTGCAATTCCACACTACCACAAGCTTCCTTCCTTCTTCTGTCCTTCTAATTTAGTAATGTTTAAATTTCTAATGTCGGTTCTTTTCATAGAAAAAAAGAAAACAAGATAAGAACTGTATTGATATTCGTCAAATTGTCACATTGTACTAGCACTAGTTCACATTTTTTTACTTAATTTTTAGAAATGAATGTAAACGCACATCTTCCAAGGATTTGTCGCAATTCTGTAAGCATTTTGCGTTTTATAAGGAACATTTAATTTTCAGACCATCACTTAAAATATTTATAAAAATCAATTCTTAAAATAATTGTTTGAGATCAAATAAGCAGAAAGTATGAGTGCAAAACTATTAATATCTCTATATATTATAAATAAAGTATTGATATAAAAACAATGTAATGAAATAGAAAATAATTGATAAATAATAAAACAATTTCAATTGACAAAGAAATTTAATACAAATATAAAATTGTCAAGTTTATATATTATAATATTTTATTATAATGTTTTGTTTCTACAAGTTTGCTGGATGGTTCCATAAAATTGGAATGTCTGTTTGATAGCTTCAAGTTAGTTGACCTATAAATTCACAAAGTGTAATTTATTGAATTTCGCTATACTATTGGTAAAATGATTTCCATTCGGGTCATGGACTTCGCGAATTTCTGTAATATTGTGAATCGTCTTAAAGTTTGTTGAAATTTAAATAAATTTGAATGAGATTTCAAACAAATATGTTCCGATTAATGTAACTTGTATCAATATTTTTATAAATGAAATTTCAATAATTGATCATATTTAGAATAAATAAAAACTATTTCCAAAATCTAATTGTCTAATGAATTATAAAGCAATAACAAACAAAATTTAAATGTTTTTTTTAATACTTCATTATTACATAATTTATTTTGGAATATTATGCATATTATATGCTGCTTTCTCTGATATTTACTTTATACAACATATTAATTAAATAAATATGTAAATTGAATTTAATCATGATATAAAATATAAATGAATCTTTATTTATTTTAAATTTGTTTCCATCGTTGATATATTTATTATTATTGGATTTTAAATTTACCCTATTAAAGTAATTGGATTGAATTTTGCCATTTTTATAATAAAATAAAGTAATCAATTCTCCTTATAATAAAAGTAATTTTTAGAAGTTATCATAATAATTATTATAATAGTTTCTTCATAACAAAAGTACGTACAAATAAGAGACAAATAGTAATTACTTTATAATTCCTGACACGCAAAGTAGAACATTTTATTAGGGACCTTCATTATTCCTGACATTAATAATTCCTGCGGTAATAACAATAATAACAAAAATTATCATTGAAAAATAAAACAATGTTAAAATGGGCTTTGTGCCATTTCAAGCAACATTTGTTTCAGTTGAATGAATAGTATTGTAATGTTATTTTAAGAGAAATTTTGATGTTTCTAATTATGGTGTATATTACATAGTTTTTTTTTAAATATTATTCATTTTTAGCAATGTTAATTGTACTTGTTACGTTTTACAAAACTGACCATCAAGCTCAAGGTCCTTCAGCCGTGTTTATGTAGGTATGTGTGTGTGTGTTGAGTTAAGGCTTGTCACTCTAGAAATTTGTCTCCTATACCTAGAGCGACATTAATTGTTTCCCAATGGCGAATGGTAGACGGGGCTATGCTATCATCCATCCAATGCTAACCATGCCTAACGTTGCTTAACGTAGGCAAACATTTGACAACTACCGTACTGGATATGCCACTCTAGCAGTATATTCATTTTTATTATCGGCAATTAACAAATGAAATGTGCAAAATTAAAAATAATTCAAAGGGAAATAGAAAGCTTAAAAAATCATACATACATAGAAGTACTTCAAATATTATAGAAAACCTATTAGGCTTTTAGATATAAACTCATCAAAATTTCTTTAAAAAAATAAGGTTCATAAAAAGTTTTATAGGTTCTGTCTTATACATAAAATAGCAACATCGATTCTCCAGCGCTGCTTAGTAGTAAAATGAAATGTGATTTTTAAGCGGTGGTTACATTATGTGACACATCGTCCAGGTGTAGTTTAAACTCAATATCGTATTTCAAACGTCTGTGTAATTTATTGTGATATAATAAGCAAAGTCATAAGATAATCACATAGAGTAAACACCGCTTTAGCTTCATAAGTAATGAATGACTCGAGTGGTAGTTGTGAAACAATCAGTAATTGAAGAATTGAAGCTAAAAGCCGGATTAAACTAAATAAATATGTCTTAATTTTTAGTGACAGGAAACGACTGGTCACCGTTGTGTAAAAGAACAATATTCAAAAGTCAATTTACGCATATCAACATAAATTCGGGCATTAAACATTATAATTGTTGTAAGTAGTGAGCTAGGAAATACCACTCGCAATTTGTAGAAAAATAATGTTAGGTGTTAAATCAGTTGCCCACGTTTTTCCACACTTGACCCTCCACAATGAAATTGTTTTTCTGGAATTTTGATTAAATATACAGACTAGCAATTGAGTGTTATTTCATAGCTGAAGTTTTAACAACAGTTATTATGGTTGGATGGTTGAGGTTCGAATGTTAGTGGTTATTACTTTTCCCGCGTTGCAAGTGCGTTCAAAAAAGATCGACAAGTAATTTTAAAAATTCTCGAGAGAGATAATGTTTATTCGAGACATAAAAATGTATAGACGTTGTACTATTTTCAATAATTTTTTTAATACCCAAAATAAATATTTTTGTAAAAATTTTTTAGATACAAAAATGTTTATTGAAAAAATATAATACTTAATAATTAATTTAAAAAAAGTTTTCCTCGGCACAGCCTGTATATCGACAAAAATATATCAAATTATATTTTTAATTAAAAAAATATAAATGTATAATAAAGATCTTCTCCATATCTTATTTTAAGATCGTATTAAAATAAGTGATTATTGGCGGTTAACTATCCAGTTCTATTGAAAGTCATAAAAAGTAAAAATCGTATAATTGAAGCTGCTCACACTTAAACCAAGATTGCAATCGTCTAGGAAAATTGTGTCACGAAGGATATCACATTTCAGTATAATTCGATCAATAACTGCTTTCCATAAGAATGGCATATATATATATATATATATATATATATATATATATATATATATATATATATGCCATTATATTATGGAACTATTTATATAATTTAAAATGTAAAATATGTCAATTTCTGTGTTTGCAAAATTGCTCAAAGTAGATAAATACATTTTTGTTTATATTTACAAAAATTGCTTTATTAAGATTTTTGACTATGAAGAATTCTATAATCTTGATTTGCACTTATAACAGAAAACTGTCAATTTACAACATAGACGTTATTTATAATATATAAAAGCAGATTATTATTGCAACATAGGATTGTTGGCATAAGCCGAATCCTTTTTAACATATTGGTACACTAGAAAAATTATGAAAAATCTGATTATAATTATTAACGGTTCAAGCCCGAGAACGGTCACTTAAAGTGCGAGATTATTGCATGCACATCCAAGACACTTTAAGCGTTCTCCATAAAAAGCTCTGAGCACAACACCCATTCCCAACCTGCTCAAAAAAAGTTCCAATTAAACTATAAATAAAACAGAGCCACGTATCTCACAAACGCAACAATTCACCAGCAAATAAAAAATAACACAAGCACTTTATAAAATACTGTAACCACTTCCATTAGAAAAACAACACCAGTAGATATTAACTTATCAACAAAGAAAACTACAAAAATCCAAAATTTACGACCAACTTTGCTGTACATCATATCCGCTTACTATAATAATAATAAGGCCTCGTGCAAGAATTAATAATCTCAATTCTTTCTTTTCTTTCCTTGATATAGCTTGTGTTCAGATCTTGCGTCACTGACTCTATCCATCTGTTCCTTGGCCTACCTCTTCTGTTGGTTTCTATAAAGTGTCTTTTAAGCATTAGCATTGTCATCCTTCCTGGAGGTAGTCTTACAATGAGTCCTAATCATCATACTCTGAGAGATATCATACATACTGTTACTTTTGGCTCCCCATAAAGAATTGTTATAGTTGAGTTCGGCGTTTGTTTTCTGTCTACATCTAGTGTCTGTGCTTACCTCACCGAATAGTCTTGTTACAATTTTTCTTTCCCACCTGGTCACTTTATTCAACGTCCACGTCTCGCTAGCATACGTTACTCTCGGACTGATCATTATTTAGGTTAGTCCAGCTTTACATTCCTTGAGAAGCAGTTTGATTTTATGAGATTTATTTTATTATTCCGTATTTTCTATTTCCTTTTGCGATTCTTGCACTAATCTCTTTATCTCCATACCAACTCGTTTGCTATTACCCATAAATATGTGAAATCTTTTACTTTCTCAAACATGTAGTCTTTTCCATCCGCTATATACTCCCATCGGTATCTTTGATGTTCTTTGTTTCACCAAATAACAAGTATTTGGACTTTAGTTGATTTCCAGTCCTAGCTTCCTTGCTTCCTTTTCTAACACCCTCCTAAGTATTTTTCGCTTACTAAAAACCTAATATAATTCACTCCAATATCCCCAGCATATCCAATCAAATCTATAAATAAAATCCTTCTCCAAACACAAACAAACAAACAAACACAAAGCAAATGCACACATTACGATTACTTAATAAATAACATTGTAGAAAAAAAACGTATAAAGCCGCTTTTATTAATAATGAAAATCTCTCAGTCATATAAACTGAATACACATTTTATAGTTTACATTAAAAAAAAGATATAAATAGCATTCCTTTGCGCATTCTATATCCATATAGATATAGATAAAAAGCTATACAGTTACACCTCAAAACAAAGGAAACGGCTTATTTAAAATTACAAAGTATCTTTAATCATAACGGCAAAATTAATCAAAATTGACATAACGCTGAGCCTCATATCAAATAATCCCACGCACAGCACCACAAAATACGTCGATTTAACCAACTCCCCCATTCCAAATTCAAAAAAATCCTACACTTCCTAAAAACGGCAGCAAAATTACACACCAAATCTGCACAACTAAAGAACATTCAAAAATGACGCACACGTCATAACATTGCAATGGAGGCACTCCATCACAAACAAAAAAAACACAAGCTAACAATGCAAACCAATCTGTGTCCCAACAAATTTACAAACAGTAACTAAAAAATACAATACAAAAAAATTGACAAACAATATATACAAAAAAAAACATAAGAAAATTCAAGGTTCCAACTCGTAAACCTATGCTTACAAATCTGAACTTGACACAGAGTACAAAAAAAAATAAGATATAGAATGAGACGTGGACTAACAGGCAATAAATTTTGAATGACACACATTCCCCAATCTGCGTAACATGTAACAAAGCCCAACTACAGATCACATCTTGTAAGCAATGCAACAAAGCCAAAGTACAGATCACATCTTGGGAATAATGCACCAAATATAACCACCAAATTGTATAATCCTGGACTAGAACGCATCTCCACTTTTTAAAAGTTCCCGCGTGCTAGAAAGAGCGCGCTGCATACAATATGGATACTACCGCGTTTTACTGATTCAATAAAATGTACTGCACGCGTAACATTATTATTTTATATCAAAATAAAATCAAGGTATACTTTATATGCTTTATTAATTAATTTTTACTCAACCGGTTTCGGCGAAAACAGGGTTAAGTAGAACTTAATTAATAAAGCATATAAAGTATACTTTGATTTTATTTTGATATTAAATATATATATACAAGGATGGATTATTATTATTTTACGTTGAAAAATAGTGTTGCTGCGCGCTCCCATTGACAAGCAGTGTCAGAGCGAGAGGTATATACATCGTACCGCAGACATCTCCTTCTAACATTCAAGCTCGTTATTTGTTTGCCGGCGCGCTTACAATATCATTCCAGTTAGATATAATTTAATAAATAAAACATCAAAAGGCAAACGCTACTCACAAAACCAAAAAACAATCTAACTGAAGTACTTTAGGAAACACAAGATATTATAGAAAACAACGTAGAGTACATTAATGAACTCCCAAATATATAAACATATCAAATGAAGACTGCATGATCCGATCAAACGGGTACATGAAATTCTAAGACAAAATCTAATTATTAGACACAAAATAAAAATAAACTAATATTAATAACCAGCATCGGGCGTCTTACAAGATAAATATTTATATTTTGATAAACACTGAGTTCTTGGCCACTATTAATACCTTTTTCGATTATATATTTTTACAAGGTTATGTTGACCAAACGTAATGATAAACCTTTCAAACTATAACCTAAGCCTCTGTGCCTTAGCTGTACTCCTCTTTGAATAACCTAACCTTACTTAACCAAACGTAACGAATACGTATGTACATGGGTGCATTTATTTATAGAACTTTGCTCAAACTCGGACTAGAAGCAAGAGTGTGGTAGTTACATAAGTCCACCCAATCTCGAGTCCTTTACTCGTGATATATGTGAACGCAGTGTCAACTAATAACATTTTTTTTATTAAGCAGATACTAATTTTTAACTCAATATAAAAGTAAACGATAAAGAATAATTGTGTAATGAAAACTTTCTTTTCCACAGGTGGACGTAAGTATATTGAGTCCATCAAACCCTCATCACGACTAATTCACTTGTTGGAAAGGATGGCTTGCATTTCATGGCAAAAAAGAATTATTGTGAAAAGCTTT
>JARJEC010153728.1:0-13260 GCA_030264575.1 Tachinus sp. AB-2021 | reverse complement strand
CGATGAATGAACTAAACTTTGGCAATATTGCAAGAGTAATAATAATTTCCCATATTATTTAATCAACTACGCCCATTGTACTATATTCAATCATATAGGTTTGGTTAACTCACAAAATCAATATGGATTAGATTAGATGAATTAGCTGTTAGTTATACTCAAAAATATAAAATTTGCCTTCTAATATGCTTATCCTATCCAACTTATCTATATATTATATACTACATAACATGCATATTTATCTAAATCATGGAAATAAGATATTTATAATAATATGCAATCTATTACTTACAGCCTTGTGCTTTTTAAGAGATGAGAAGGTCATTCCCTGCATTTTGCTAAAGTTTTTGGTTTTTCGTTAAATAAGGACAAAAGTATGTTGCCTCTACAACTGACAGGACTTAACTAATAATTCCGTTCTATAACACAGGTCGATTATACAAGATGAAGGTAAAAAAGATAGTGTAGTATTTTAGCATGGAATGGTATGAGATAGATAATGCAGTGAAGTTAAAGAACGCAGTTAATAGTTTCTACTACGAAGTCAAAATTATGTAATGGTAGGGTTATAATATTAACACGTAAACTGTAAGTAAAATAGAAATATTGATTATTGCAGCCAATTTTATTATAAAACATTTGAAATGTATTTATCATGTCCATAAAAAGTTATATGAAGTTTACTGAGTTGACTTTAGTAGTTTTTTTGCGGGAAATTTGAATTTTACTTTCAATACATTATTAATAGAATTGGAAAGTCAAAGATCAAGAACAAATAGATGGCGCTTTTAAGATGTTCGAATGGGTAAAAGAAAACCCACGTGATCAGTGTCAATCAGTGTGAAGTGATCTATAAGTAAGTCAAGAAAAAACATTTCTGTCACTGGTAAATATGTATTAGGTTAGTTTTCTGGCATATCACGTGGGTTTTGTTTTCCTCATTTGAGCAGTTCAAAATTTAACACCAGAGGTCAGACACTTCGCTGATTTTCTTCTATATAGTGCGTTCGAAATCGTTATTTCTCATTTCATTATTTTATTTTTGTTTAATTTTATCTTATTTTTGATTGATTTGATTTTTTTATTAATTTTCTTATATATACACGATGTAGATTAATTGGTGGACAAATACCAGAAAACTATGTACATCACGTCAAGCGAAAACAAATATAACATTAAACTCACCCAGTGGTGAAAATGATACTTGAATGAAATCTTAAGATAAGTCTATTTTTTAAGTCTTTTTTTATTGCAGATTCTACAGTAAAATAAAAGTAACATTTGTATTTAGCACTTTTTCCGTTGCGGGATAGTTGGCACTGTAAAATCGTCGTACCTACCGTATCGTTTTCAATTTTGTGTTTTGTCGATTCCTACGCTATCTATCACACAAACAGAAAAGTGTTACATAGAAAAGTTATGTATTTTTTTTGTAGAATCTAAATCTGCAATAAAAGTGGAGGTTCCTATTTAAAATTTTAGTTGAAAGTTGCCCCCCTATCCCACCTCTGGCGCTTTGGGGGGGGGAATAATAAAAGTTCATACTTTATACTTTTTTAAATTATGTTTTAGTAACATAAACTTAACGTAAAATTTGCAGTAATTTAAAAGTGTAAATAAGTAAATAAGAGTAAATTTGTAACGCAATTAATCTTACCTAACTTAACCTCTAACATGTTTGATCGTACAAAATAAATTAAAAAAACAGATATTCGATAAGATAATAATATTTTATTTAATATAAAATATATTTTATGTACACATTTTGAATTTCGAACATTTTAGGCAGTGATATAGGAATTCTAAGTGTGAGTTATTTTAAGTACTTAAGTGTAGCAAACGGCACCGATTTCTATTTTGAAAGATTGGTTTTCGGCTCCAATATCTCGCATCGCAATGTCTACAAATGGTAGACGAACAGGTTTGTCAGTCTTGTAGGAAATGACTGTTTTTGCCCACGAATCTTTTCGGAACTATAAAACAAATTAAGTTAAATTAAATTACAATTTATTATAAAATAACGATTATAACATACCCTGCATTCATCTTCCAAAGCTTCATATTTCAATCTGGGATTTCCTTTAGGTGTTAGTTCTGATTCATTCCATAAAATTAGTTTTAATCCTTTTCGATAAGTGTGTTTGTTAACATCATAATAAGCAACCGAATTTCTGCAGTGATATGTTAAAGTTTGTTCGGCTTTTGATGATAATAATTGTAAGAAACCAATTTGAGTACTATCTGCTTTGTAAGTCATCTTCAATCCACCGTTCATTTCACCTAACCATACTTCAGGTTCTGTTCCTTTATAATTAATTTCTTCTGATATTTCTGGACTTGGAAGAATACAGCTGACTTTTGTTTTCATATCACAATATACCAATATTGCGTCGCGAATGTCACCTTCGTTGGGATCAATCCAATATTGACCACTTTTATATTCAGGATACGCGACCGCAATATCTCTGCATGTTTTACCTGGGAATGATTTTTCTCCATTAGGTTTTTTAAATTTCTCAAATGATGATTTTAATTGTTCATATGCTTTAACAACTATTCGTTTCCTTTCTTCTTCTGTAATTTCTTTTCCAAATAATCGCATTGGTTCATCGCCCATTGAATCGGGTCCCTTTTGATTATTGATTTGCCCATGACCTAATAACGCTGCCAAACTTGCAGCATCATATCCTAAACCGTCTCCTGGAGGACCAGGTGGCCCCGGAGGACCAGCTGGACCTAACGGGCCACTTTTACCGGAATCACCTGTCAATCCTCTGGTACCAGCAGGACCTTGCAATCCAGGTGGTCCAGGATTTCCATCGCGTCCTGGTGAACCTCTGGGTCCAGTGTCTCCATCTTTTCCAGGCAATCCTGGATTCCCTTGCATACCTTTTTCGCCTGCAATACCTTGTGTTCCCGGCAATCCTTGAAGACCAATAAGACCACGATGACCTTTGGCACCTTTAGGTCCCAATTCTCCTCTTTCTCCCTTAGGTCCCTCAATTCCCGGAGCTCCAGGTTTACCACGAAGCCCTTGTTGTCCTTCAACTCCTTGTGGGCCAGTTTCACCTCTCAACCCCCTTTCACCTGTTAAACCCATTGGACCATTTGGACCTTGCGAACCCGGTAGCCCAGGTGGTCCCGATGGACCAGCAGGGCCTTGCGTACCAATTGGGCCCTTATCACCTGGCCTACCAGAAATGCCGGGTGGGCCTGGTTTTCCGGGATGTCCTTCAGGGCCTTGATCTCCATGTGGACCTGGTTGACCAGGAGGTCCAGAAATGCCTTGAGGACCTATTGGGCCATCATTACCAGGTTTTCCAGGTGTTCCTATTTCACCCTACATCAAAAGTGGCGATTAATTTGCATTATTTAAAAATCATTTAAGATTACTTACCGCTGCCCCTCTTAAGCCTCTGCTGCCTATTTGACCCGGAGGACCAGGTAAACCAGGTAAACCTCTATCTCCTGTAAGGCCTTGAGAACCAGCAGGCCCAGGTGGTCCCGTAGGTCCTTCATTGCCAGTATCTCCTTTTATTCCATCTTGACCTGGTGCTCCAGGTAGACCTACTGATCCAGCGTTTCCTGGTCTGCCAATATCACCAGTCGATCCCTTAATTCCAGGAATACCTTGTAAACCTGGTGATCCTGCACTACCTGATAGACCCTAAAGAATAAAACAATCTATTACATTTATAGTATATTTAATATTACTAGGACAGTAACAAGGTTTTTAATGACGAAGCAAGCTAGTCAAATTCTAGAGGCAGTAAAACCCGTTTGTTTGAGTGTATTATTGACTATTTTAATTGTTAATCACTTGTAAATAAGCAAATAACACATCAAAGTAATAAAATTCTAAAATTTTGACAGTTGACAAGACATCGTACGAGGTTTACTTAAGAAATGTCAGCTTTAGCTGTTATATTAAATTATACTTTTATAAAATATATCACGACGAGTTGCTGGCTAGCCAGTAAAAATTTTACACGCAAGCAAGTTATGAGGTATTTTCAAAGCAAATTTAGTGACTTGATACAGTGTTATTTACAAGTGAGAAATAAATAAAATATGATGTTATCATATATGCCATCTTACAGCAGGCCCTTGTTCTCCAGTCCGACCCGGTGGTCCCATTATTCCAGCATCGCCTCTTGATCCTGGTTCACCACGTGCTCCTTTAGAACCAGGTAGTCCTGATAATCCCATTGGACCTGCTTCACCTGGTTTTCCAGACACACCAGAATTTCCTTGCATACCTTTAGAACCAGGCAGCCCTCGATCACCTTTAATTCCTGACAAACCTGGAGCACCTAGAGGACCTGGAAATCCTTGGGTTCCTTGTGGTCCCAAAGGGCCTCTTTCGCCTGGATTTCCAGTTGCCCCTGGTTCTCCAGGTGGTCCAGGCAGTCCTTGGTCGCCTCTTTCTGCCGGTTCTCCAGGAGGACCAATAGGACCTACAGGTCCTTGCAAACCTCTTTCACCTTGTCTACCGGGTGGGCCTTCTGGGCCAATTGGTCCAAATGACCCTCGATCTCCTTTATCACCTTGCAATCCAGGTTGTCCTCTGATGCCGGGTAGACCAAGTAATCCAGGTTGGCCAGCATGCCCTTTGTCGCCTTTTGGACCAGATGGACCCTTAATGTGTTTTTTTTAATATTATTAAATGCATTATAGAATGACCAAAATTACCGGTGGTCCATCAATGCCCTGAGAACCGATAGAACCTTTTAAACCTGGAACACCCGGTTGTCCTAGGGGTCCTCTTTCTCCTGGAAATCCTCTTTCCCCACGAGGCCCAGAACTACCCGGTGGGCCAACTGGGCCTTGCACTCCTGCTTCTCCGTCTTTTCCCGGCGTTCCTGGGTTGCCAGGAACTCCCGGAAGGCCCTGTTTTAAAATTATTGGTATATATATATATATATATATATATATATATATATTGTTATAAAAATTATTATACCTGAAAACCTCTTGGTCCCGGTTGCCCTGTTGCCCCTCTTTCTCCATCATTTCCTGGTGGCCCAGGAGGTCCTTGAAGACCTTGAGTACCATCTTTACCAGGATCGCCTCTAGGTCCGTGAACTCCTGGTAATCCAGGTTCACCTTCTTTACCCGGTTCACCCTTTATAATACATACGATTAAATAAGTGTATATAACTTTATGTTTTACTTACAGTCAAACCTTTATCACCAGGTGGGCCTAACGGACCCGGCAAGCCTTGTAATCCACTTGGACCTTGTTCTCCTGGTTTGCCGTCAGCACCAGGAATACCTCTCTCTCCTGGATTGCCTGCTTTTCCCGGTGGACCAGCACGTCCAGTTAATCCTCTTAGACCTTGTAATCCGGTAGATCCAGGTCTGCCAATATCTCCTTGAGGCCCTTTAACACCTGGTTGTCCTTGCGGTCCTCTATCTCCGCTTTGCCCTTTTGGACCTAAAGCTCCATCAGGGCCAGGCAACCCTCTAACACCAGGTTGGCCGCGATCACCTTGCGGACCGGATGGACCACTGGGTCCTCTCATACCTCGTTTTCCTCTTTTGCCTTCTGGCCCTATAGCTCCAGGTATACCTCTGGGTCCGGCCGGTCCCATTTCGCCTTTAGATCCACTATCACCTTTGTAACCTCTTTCCCCTGGTGCTCCCTATATTTAAATTGTTACACAAATGCTGGATTAGTAAATTATTAATTCTAAGTAGTTTTGACTATTAGAATGACAAATTTTATCTAAATAATGCTAGAATGAGATTTCAAACATTATTTCCTTTTGTTGAAGATTTAACTTACTGGGTGTCCTTTTTGTCCCGATGATCCAGGATTACCAGTAATTCCCGGTAAACCTCTAGCTCCAGGAAATCCTGGCGGTCCGGCATTTCCAGTTGAACCCACACTTCCCTTTTCTCCTGGAAAACCATCTTTTCCTGCAGATCCCGGTGGACCTGATTCTCCTGGTTGCCCAGGCCGTCCAGATTCTCCCCGTGGTCCTTGTAAACCTTGGCTGCCTTTGGGCCCTTGTGAACCCATATCACCTTTATTTCCTGGATTTCCTGGAAAACCAGGCGGTCCAGGTTTTCCAATTGAACCCTATAATAATTTTAAGAATAATGAAACTTAAATATTTAAAATTTATACAGTATTACCGGTGGTCCTGGAGGGCCTAAAATGCCGTCAATTCCTCTTAATCCCGAAGGTCCTGGTGGTCCTTCTCGTCCACGTTCTCCTCTTGGTCCAGAAGGTCCCATTGCGCCCGGAGGTCCTGCTGGACCTGAATTGCCTATAGATCCTTTATCACCTAATGGGCCTTGTTCTCCCTTTGTGCCATCTATTCCAGGAAATCCTCTGTGGCCTTTTACACCTGGCAAACCAGGCATGCCCGGAAGTCCTCTAGGACCTGGAGGACCAGCAGCTCCTGGTTGCCCAGCCTCTCCATCTTCTCCAGACTCACCCTATTTATTATAAATTAATTTGTTTTAAATATTTAATTGCCCAAATTTCAATTTAATTGAATTTTAGTTTTGAATTTTAATTATTTATAATTATATTTTTATCTGAATATACATCTACTTGTTGCTTACATGCTTACAGTGTGTAAATTACCATCGGCTGTACTTAGTAACATTAGTTCAAATATTATAAACCGAATTTTATTTAAGTAATTTGTTGATGATTTATAATTCTAAATGATTACATCTTTTCCGGATGGTCCTGGTAATCCTCTGGGTCCAACTAAACCAGTTGGCCCCGCAGGACCAGTTTCTCCAGGTTCGCCTCTTATTCCTTGAAATCCTTGAGGTCCTACCGAACCAGATGGCCCTGGAGGTCCTCTAGCTCCAATTGGACCAACTTGTGCTTGTAAATATTGAAATGGTTCAGCCGGATAAGAAGGACCTTTATCGTTTCCTGCTTCAGATAGAGCTAATTGTTGATAATAAACAGATAGATCTGGTGCTGGACCTGGAGGACCTGGCGCTCCTGGGATGCCAGGATTTCCCGGACTACCAGGATAACCAGCACTGCCCGGATGACCTTGTTCACCGGGGTGCCCAGTATCTCCTCTTGGTCCGGGTATTGGATCCGAGGCTACTGGTGAGGCATCAAACGTTACTAAACAAATCATTATTATTGTTAATATTATTATTTTGTATGCAAATTTAGATAAACATACCTCTGGGACAACTTGGAATTTTTACACAAACAATCTTTCCACCAGTACATGTACAATTTGTGCACATATTAGGTTTCCATTTTTGCCCTTCTTGATACCACTTTCCTTCATGAGCGCAATTGAATGCAGCTGCATGAGCATCTGGTACTAAAGGTGTAGTATGCGTCGGATATATAATTTGTACATCTACACTACTTGTTGGAACTGCAGTTGGATTTTCATCATCAGGTTGTCGAAAAATAGTTACCGTTTCTTCTTCGGATGGTCTTTCATCGGCTGGTTGAGGTGTTGAATTTACGTTGACCATTGTCGGGGTAGCATGTGTTGTACTTCCTAAAATAATTAAATATATCTACTTACTGGGAATAAATTATATTTTCTATAATTACGTTTCTTATCTTCATAATCATTTTCACTATAATATTCATAATCAGTTCCGTAATCATCATATTCTGCAGCTGCTTGCTGTGACTGCGCTCCGTGAGCTCCTTGTGATAGAGATTGCGGCTTATGGCCTTGCCTACGTACCCTAGCGTATGCCGGCGTACAAAAAAACACTATTGGCACAAGAACTGCCCACACATAATTTGAGCCCCTCATCGCGACACAGGTTTATAATTTAAAAAATTGTTTCATCGCATTAAAACTCATGTAAACACAATTTAAATTGAAAAAAGGGCTACGCAGCCCTCGGATTTGGTGTGCCCCGCTTCAGGGACTTTCAATTCTGAACTCTCTTCCAGAATTCTCTTTATTTATTATCATCATGAGAGGCAAGGGGAAACATTTAACTTCTTACGCATATGAATTAATCTACATATGCGTATCCCTACCAAAATATTTTAATGCTTCTGGTATTTTGATTAGCATTACATAACAGGCGACTGCAAAATGTGATGAATAGATATTACAGATATATAAATAATAATAAATGAATTTAATAACTTCTATAATGGATTTATAAAGAATGTGTTTAAAGCCCTTACTTGTATGAAAATTTATATTTTAATCTATTATATTATAAAATTATTATCTGATTAATTAAAATTATGTGGGCCATTTAGATATTATAATTGAATATTGTACCAAATAAGTAATTTATATCTTTATAATTATTTTTCAATTTAAACATGTGCGATTCAATTGACTTTTGTTCTAATAGTTATGCGATGAGTGATGTAAGATCATTACGAGTATATGTTTGCGCACTGCCGATAGAGCTTTTTTCCGCATTTCTTGTGCTAACACTTGCTGAACACAAGCACGATGTCAAACATGTGGTCATAGCAATGATCTAAATGCGTTTAACGAGACCTAAATAAACAGAAACAATCAAAATGTTTTGGTTGCTTTGTATCACTTTTATTAAAATTTATGCATATTATGAAATGGTACTTTCTATTTAAAAAAATAATAGCATATATTAGATGCCAAAATCTTCTTTTGCACAGGTAATAATTAAAATTTACCGAAACATTAACATCTTTAATAATTTGATAAATCTAGTGAAAATTCTTAAGAAACATAAATTGAATAAAATAATTCTAAGAAGTTTATTTATTTTCTATATACTTGAATTTAGAAAAATAATATTCAGAAGACTGTTTCCATCTACAATTATAAACTAATCGTGTTATTGTTGAGCAATTTTTAAGTTTTTGACAAATCAGATTCCGCTTACAGTGAAAATTGCACATTGTACATTTGCAAGAAGATAAGTGCACTGCCGATAAGCAACGCAATCAATATAAACAAATCGAACTTTTAATTACAAAGTTATACTAGTTTTGATTAAAATTTCAAAATGAAGTTTTATTACTAGGAAATAAAACACGATCTGATCATTGTAAATCTGCAATTTTGAAGTTTTAATGTTTAAAAATCTTCCATTATTGTTGCTTTGCCTGTATATCGTATATCGTTTTAATTCATCTAGTGAATTAATTTTGTTTGAATAAATTACAAGATTACGTTGACATTTAAATTATTTTATATCAAGTTTAATGTCAGTGCTATTTTGATAATTGTATATTATTAATTATCGATTAATGATCTCGAAAATTAACAAGGTTGTTAGTTAAGTAACTTCGTATAAATCTGAATATATCCTGTAAAATATGTAGTCCGGTAGTATTTTAATACTGTAGTAGTTTAATTTCTCGGACTGAAATAAGTCCGGGAAATCAAAGAATGTGACACAGGAAGAAATAAAATATGTTACGGAACATGATGATCCTATATAAAACAAGCCACTATCAAAATTGACCAAAACGTGTTGAGAACTTAACCAAGATTTGATTTAATTTTTTTCACTCAGATTTGGAAAAAAAATGTAACCAATAGTTATTTGACAATATCTTACTGTGTATGTATAAATTAAAACAATAAATATATATTATTCCAATCTAGAATACGTTGATATGATAAAATCACTGGAGGTTTGTGATAATAGTACTACAACCACTGCAGTCCGTTATGCTGTACATTTTCCGGAAAATTGTCATCTTGATAACAAAATAATTTTACTCGTAAAACAGCGAATTCTTAAAACAGGAAGAGCAAATCTAATGTTTCTATTATGCAAGATGTTTGGTACCAATATAACGGGGCGTCGGCACATTTTGGTATTAAGTACGGAATTCTTAAATGGACGTTACCTGTAACAATTGTTTGGAAGGGGGAAATCAATTTGCTCTCTACTTCGGTTTTCTAACATTACACCGCTTGACTGACTTTTTTGGAGTTTCATTAAAAAATGGTATATCAGGTACCAATTGAAAATTTAAACGAAGTTCTTCTCTGCATCTGTGAATCGATACTACAATGCGACTACGATAGCAAGGCCTCTCGGGCGTAAACAACTAAAGTATCGAGTTGAAAATGAGAACCAATTGCGTGGAGTTCGTGAGATGTGTACATCCACATGGAAAATTAATATATAAATTCTAACGTTGCTTTCAAACGTCAATTTCTTACGTCACAAAATATGATGCATTTTTTACTAAGTTTTCTAACTTTTTTTACTAATTTAACGGTGGGATAACATACAAGCCAAGTACGGGAACTATTAAGCTATGTTATAAGCTTTGTTATGTCAGAGTCTGCCAATGGTGAAATTTTGATATATTTCAAAGTTACAGGAACGAGTTGCTACTGCTACTCGTATACAATTGCAGAATAATAAGTGAGAAACGTAAAATTGAAATCGGTAAATTAATTATTTTTAGTTATCAATACAAAATATTAGAAATAAAAATCCCAATTCTACATACTTATCTATGTACAATTCTATAAATCATCTAAACCAATTTTTAAATAATCTAAATGCTTCACTAAAATCAAATCATTGGAGATACGCTGCACACTTATATCATTTAAAGTTAAAAGATTCTCCAGCTTGTAGTTTTGGAGAATATGGAGATCTGAACCATGTTTTGGCTGCAAGTTATATAAAGTAACAAGAGTAAATATGTATAACAACTTACTAGCTACAGTTCAGCAAAATCAATTCTCAATAAACCTTAAATACTTAATAGAGCTGGACCAAATATTAGTATTTGATATATTAGTATATATTATATAGTTAATTTTTTACAGAATGTACCAAATTTCAAACTTTTCAGGATAACTTGATAAAGAAAACAAAATTGACTTTTTTATTCTTTTATTTTACGGATATAAACCTATGTTTGCCTGATGAAGTGCAACTTATGATACACATATAAAGAACTGATAATGAACCAGCCAACTATTACAAACAATTTTCTTAAATATTTTTGATAGCTTAGCAGATATAATTTAGGCAATAAAAAACCAACCACCCTTTAGAAATTGGTTTAATTAATTTACTTTGAGATATATTTAATAATGTATAAGCCTCGTTAGTAGGGCGTAGCGGTTGAAAGACCGTCTAGTATGCTACGTGTTTCGGGTTTGATTCCTGCAATTAATAATTTTTTTATAAAAATTGTAATAAACGTCTTACTTCTGCTGTGTGGTTCAAGTACACTTGCATTTTTTTCATAGCACTATGTTATTGTATGTGGCATGTTATTTTTACCAAATAAACAATAAATTTTAAATGAAAAGTAAATCTTGATATATTATTTAGTATTATTTGATTACACTAATTTTGATCTTTTTAACTATACTATTATCTAATTTATAAGTTGAATTGGCAAGCTGGAATATGTAAAACCGTAAAACGCTATGCAAATCTCTATGTTCAAGGTAAAATGAAAAGTTTAAAATCAATTACGAAATTTTTGCGATACTACATCGAATGTAAACAATTTTTTTTGCTTTTCAAGTAATAAAATAGTGTATAGTGTACAATAGAGTGAGTGGTTCTGCTTTTCTAGCAAACAGTATAAAAATGTTAGAACACCGAATATACTTTGGATGCAACCAGTATCATAAAGATAAACCGGCAATTAAATGATTAAATAAAAAAATGTTAAAAGTAAAATCATGAAATCAATGATTGTTCCCTCTTATAACAAGTTAAATGAATTTCGCCTTCTTATAAGAGGCAACAATCAATTGCACACAGTTATTGCTCTTTATAAAAGCTAATCGGTGAATCAAATTTACTCAGCAGACAACTAGTAGCAAGGCGGCAACAACCAAATACATACAGTTATTTTGTTCTTTATAAGATGTCATTAGTGCACCTTATTGATCTCTGCATCGCATTTTTGCGATAATTTAAAGCAAATACTCAAAACCACGGTTTTTTAAATAATATTGATAATAATTATTTAGAAATTATTTATTATAAATGAAACTACAAGTGTAGTATGTTATTGTGTCGTAATCCTGTAGAATTACTAAAGTAATTTTACAGGACAACAACAAGCCGTGCTCAACTCCCGTAATATTAACATTATTTCCAAGGTGTGCAGACGTTTGAACCGTTGAGTGTTTGTTTCCCGCACATAATTTAGTTAGAAGTTTTAAATTTATTTAAGATAGATTCTTATATATTTTTGTGTATATTTGAGGATTGGATATTTGCAAATATTTTGCAATCTTGCATGGCATTTGTGCCATTGAACTATTCCCCACATTTGCACATTGCACTTTTGATTGACAAAAAATCTGGAATGTGCCGAAAAAAATATTTTATTTCACATTTTACGTAACCCGCATTATGACCCTTAATTAAATTACCTAATTAGTTGTATCTTCTACAGCTGCACATTCTGCAATAATTAAAAGCACATAAAAGGCAAAAATATAAATAACAATTACAAAAGTTGTACTTTACTAATTCGCGCATTGCAGTTTTAGATCCATCTCACCAGTTAACTTCTAAATTAAATCAAACTCCCATAAAGCAATTATAAGCAATTGTAGTTTTTTCCTATCCTATTAAACAAACTATGACACAAATAAATCAAATAATTAAATGTTAAATTTTTATCTACTTAATTGTTTAATGTGGACTGGCATCAAAGCGTTATTTGTATTAACATTTTTGTTGGGAAATTGATACTTATACTTATACTATATATTATATATATTTGATTTCGCATTTGCTTGACCTAATAAATAATCGGTTGGGCACTGTAAAAGTCATTAGAAAAATTAATTATTTTAAAATGCGATAACATATGGAACTTCCTAGTTTTAATTAATAATGCATCGGTGTGTAGATAGATAACTGTATTAGCTCAAAGAAAACGAATTTATTTTGAATCTTTATTAATCTCTTTGCAAGATATTGCTATAATTGTTATGTGTATCTCAGAATAAAATCACGAAGCACACTATATTTGCTGAGCAGTGAAGCAATAGAACAAAAATTAACAAATAATAAATAATAATAATAAATCACAAGTAATTAAAATATCGATCTAAAACTAATTTAATTCAATTTATAGGGTTAAATTATTATAGAATTAACCAACTACTTTTCTTCATTTGTTATTCTGGTCAAATCGGGGCCGTTTATGGCGATTTTTAAACGAAAATTGACCACCAAGTGTTACCAACATGACCAATCGAAACGATTTTTTTGGGCGGCACAACTAGAGCTTTCTTGAAATATATTCCCTAAATTTCAGAACAATATCTTAAAAACTGTCCGAGT